>JALCCG010000022.1:115455-131704 GCA_023212695.1 Sporisorium sorghi | reverse complement strand
GGCTGCATTGCCTGAATGTTTTCTGTTGCTTCTGCCAAACTGATCATCCTTTTGTGAGACACAATCATCCTGTCACCGATCTTTGTTTCTGGCCTTGCTGCTCGCTCCATTGCCTTCCCCGTCTCTTCTTGATGGAGTAAAAGGTCTTTCTTGGCATGTGGCTCCTGGAATGCTTTTATCAGCTTCCTTTTGAGATGAGTCCAATCTCTGTTGTTATCAGCCTTGATGAGGGAATCGAGCATATCGACAAATGCATTCAGCTTTCTTGGAGTTGTTTGCTCGATAGCAGATGGGGCTGGGAGATCTTCTTCTTTGAGAGGCTTGACAAAATTGCTGCCAAATGCATGGGCAAGGATACGGTCTGCACTTGCATTGATGGTAAGACCAGAGTTGGAGAATGCATGACGAGCTGCTGCCTGAGTCAAGATCCTGCTTCAACCTTTGTTGTAAAGCTCAACAAAGGTGACCCGATCAATTGTGTCTGTAGTGCAACCTATGGTGTTGACCTCTGCCATGTATGCTTGAGTAAGAGGACCAAAGATCGAAACATTGAGTGGTTGCATCACATGTGTGACATGTGGCAGAAAGCAGAGAGGCACAATCTGCCGGACCCAGCAAGCATCAAGGAAGTTGTTGGAGATATGAGTTGTGGCCATCCAACAGGAGAATGCACCACTCCTTCTTTCGGCTGTCATCTGGCTTGCTTTGCTTGAAGATCCTTTCAAGTCACATCACTGCAAGCTCGTTGTTGGTCCAACCATTGTCAGTCTTTGCAAATTTCCAGTCGCTGCCAATGGTCTCCAAATGCCTGAATTCTCCAAGGGTGTGGATCTTGCTGCTGTTGATGATCAATGGGGGCAGGACTTGTCCGCCTGATCCAATACACTCGATGACTGTCACACTTTGTTGGTTACCAGGAATACCTTCGAAGCAACATTGTCCTTTCTCCACCACAACAGTCTGCTTTGATCCAATCCCAAACCTGAATCCTGTCTCATCCATGTTGAAGATCATATCAGACTTGATGCTGTACTCCTTGATCACCTCCTTCAACTGATCGATGAAAAGTTGTACACCTTCAGGATCCACTGCCTTCATCCTTGCATTCTCGATACAGCGAGACCATGTGGACTTGAGAGTTGGGTGTCGAATGAGAAAGTTGCAGAACCATTGTTTGCCGACATGTTTGGTTGGTCCATCTTGCTTGCTTGCCAAGTAGACTGCATACTGCTGGATATCACCAGGTGTGAGAGGAAAGCCGCCAGCTGCACAGCGCTTGATGTGGTTGGCAAGTGCTGTTTCGACAACTGGTGGCAGTGTCTGTTGCTTTGCATGAGCTTCGCTCTTTGGTGCTGTCCCTTTCATGTGATTTGATAGTGTTGTCTTTGATACATTGTTTGCAGCCACTGCTTGACTAGCACTTGCGTGCTTTCCAGCAGTAAGCTCTGCTATTGCTTGCTGGATCCTTCTTTCCTTGTCAGCTGCGATTGCTGCAGTCAGTGCACAGTGCACTTTGCCACACCTAATCGGAGAAGGTGAAGGGCTGTGCTTAGTTGGAGAGGGTGACTGGCTGAGCTTGTTTGAACCAGGAGCTGTCATCATGGTTGGTGTAGAATGGTGGATGATGGAATGACATCAACACAAAGACCTGCAATAAATCTGAGATAGTGGACCTGCAACTAGAATTTTGAGCTAAAGGATGCTTGACTCATTTCTGTGCCGAGTGAAAATTGGACCACAAGTACACATGTTTCATAAGTACACAACAGACGTTAAGTACACCAACCACGTTATCGTTGCAGTCTTGCCATGGTCGACTGCATGAATTCCTCTCTCTCTCTCTCTCTCTCTCTCTCTCTTTTTTATCTTTATTTTTATTTTTCCCGTCCTCGGAACGTCAGTCGCACTCTTTGTTTCGTGCATGGTTCCCACGCAGCAGCTGCCGGCATAGCATCGCATCCGATCCATACTCGATACTCGACCTCGAAGAAAGAAGAACGACAAGCCGCACAAGCTAGGCCGAAAGGACAAAAAATAGGGGTTTTGTCTTGTTCCTGATCGTCGTCTCATGCATTGGGTTTCGGTATGAGCACAGCGCATCGCTTTGATGGTTGTCAAATACAGTAGATCGACATGGACACCTCGACCGTCGATATTTTAGCTGCTGGATCGACGCTTACAGTAGCGCTCAAGACGACCCCTAAACGTCCCCGGTCTGTCCGAAGCCGCAAATAGCTCTTTGTGCTGATAACCACTATTTCAGCCCCGTTCCAGTCAACAGAGGCATGTCGATTTGTTTGTGTCAAACCGACGCAGACGGGCTCGTGCCTGTTGAGAAAGGGTGGTGTAGAGGATCAACCGATGGGATGCACTGCGAGAGAGTGAGCGGATTGCGGTTTGTCGATCAAGAGCCATCGTGTCGGGGTTTTTTGCCGAGCGTCTCAGATCGCGAACCCTTTTTTCCCTTTGATCGACGTTTTTTTTTTTATAATTTTTTTTTTTTATTGGTCACTTCGCTCACCATCTTTATGCCTCTTTCAACAAGATGCCTTGGGACCATCTTTCCACCGAGATGAGCGTCTCTGCAAACGAGAGCATGGATCCTGTCTTGCATCGCGCACATCTTGCGCTGAGACCTCCACCGTACTCTCTGGTCGCGTTTCATCTCGTGCTGCACCATGTGATCTCGCGCCTTGGAACTCCGCCGGCGGTGTGCGCCGCAATTGACGGTCACTGTGCAGCAGTCTGCATGCACTTGCCCTCTCAACTACAATGTTAGAGCTGCCCCGAGCCAAGTCATCTTGCAAATGGCTGTGTTTCACACGTCGCATGGACGGACGATCATCAACGTTGGCTGGGAGTTCCGAAGACGCACGCGGCGGGAGGGCTTATGCTACACCATAGGCCGCAACAGACCCAGGCTGTACCGGCAACCCTGCCACTCTATACTGCCACCGACACCTCGTTCAAAAGCATCCGGATCGATGTCCAGCCCCTCCGCCAGCCGGCTCAGCACGAGGTTCGAGCCGAGCAGACTTAGGCTGCCATACCGCTGCACCTCACTCGGCTGAGAGCGACGCCGCGAGGACTGTTGTGGCGAGGGATGGTACACGTACCCATTGGAAGGGTCGACCACGAGCGCGTCCGGGCGGAACGGCTCCTGCAGGCTGCCCGCCCACTTGAGCATGCCGCCGCCGTCGTGGTCGCTCAGCTCGCGGTACACGATCGGCGTGTCTTGGCACCGCACCAGGTTGAGTTCCGGTCCGCAGGGTGAGATCCACTCGTACCCTTCGCTGTTGCCTTGCTCGAGCGCAAGTTGATACAGTTGTTCTTGGGTGCGCGTCTCGCCGGGCGCAAGTGTGCCGTTGAACGGGGCTACGTCGCTCCAGACCTGCGGCAATGTTGTCGAGGGAGGGTTGAGGATGTCGTGCCGCGAGATGGATTCGGAGCGCGCATAGTCGGCGGAGGCGGTGGTCGAGACAGCGTTGGGCCGTATCCGCTTGAAGAAGAAGTCGAGAAAGTCGACATTCTTGAAGCAGCTCGTGAGGTTTTTCGGCACCGTATCGTGCAGGAATAGCTGGCCGTGCACGTCGACTACGTATCTGTACACCCTGAGTGCCGATGCAGTCCCGGTCTTGGTAGTTTCAGCACGTTTTGGCGTCGTGAAAAGGCATCGTCCAAGTGCACGACCGGGCCGATATGCCAAGCAGGTGCTCGATCGGCGGGCGACGGCAGCGCTATTGACGAGCATCGTCAGGTTGCAGCGAGCTGAGGTGCACTACCTCTGTCGACGCGATCCTACATGAGATATGCTTCTGCTTGCTTGCTTGCTCAGAGGGGCGATAAGGAGCGGCTGGCTGGATGAGATCAACATGGTCGTTGCAAGGTGTTCGTTCAGCTTCCGCAGCTCGTGGCTCGAGCATCTCAGGTGGAGGTCGGGGGGGTTTTTTCCCTCTAAATGTTAGCACGCGGAGCTAACACTTGCAAAAATCCAAAATCGGCTCCGAACTTTTTTGAGCTTTTTCAGAAGAAACGCACTTTGCTCTTGACTTCCTCTTCTCACCATCACCGCTCACCATCATCCAGACCACATTACCTCTACGCAACCTCTTCTCTACTCATCAACCAGCCGCAAGCTTCCCTCTGTGGCACAACCCCCTATCATGCCGCTGCACGCCGACCTATGCACAATACTCCAAAACGCCTCGCGAGCACGCCTGCGCTCCATCCCGATCGCTTCGACCCGCGACAACCTCTCGATCCTCTCGATCCTCCTCCAGCATGGCTTCATCCACAACGTGTCACGAGGAACTCAGACCGGTCCATCCCCCGCATCGTACACCGCGGCCAGCCCGGCGGCACGCAGGTTGTGGGTCGACTTGAAGTTCCGTCCAGACGACCGACCCGTGCTGGAGAAGATGAACGTCGTATCGAAACCGTCGAGGAAGCTTACGATGGATAAGGATGAGCTGTTGCGGCTCGCGACGGGTAGGAGGGCCAAGTCTGTCAAGCCGCTGGATATGGGTGAGATCGGGATCGTCGATTGTGGCAAGAATGGGTGGTGGGAGGTAAGGGATGCGATTCGGAGGGGGTATGGCGGCGAGGTTGTTGCCCGGGTGTCGTAGGGAGGTATCTCGAGAGCGGATGATTGGAGGCTGAGATCGACGTCAAGACTCCTACGGATTACTTTGAATCATACCGCTCGACCTCAAGGTTTGCACCATCTCAAAACAGAAAAGATCGACCTCGCACCATCGTCATCGGCAGCCACCCTCCAACCGTTTTACAATCAAACCTCACCTCACTCTTTTGTATTTGTACCTGCATTCAACTCTGTCATGCTGTTCCACCACCAGCTCCTCTTCGTGTGTGTTTGCAATGACGCTTGTCTGGAATCCTCCCGAATGCTGTTGAGAAGAGTCGATGACAAGGCCCAGTCACGTGAAGCCTGTTCTCCTGAATCTAACAAACCCAAAAATTCGCTGGCTGGGGAACACAGATCATCACTCACCCCCTCTCTCTCTCCTTCTCGACGCTGTCGTTCTTGCTACCAACCATCATACGTGAACAACTCCATCTTCGCCCTGCACGCCTTTTCACAAGCACACAGTCCTCAAACGAGACATCGACCCGGCCGACCTCGATTCACAGCCTTATCCGCACGCACAGCTGCAGCAACTTCAACTTTCACGTACCTTCGGTGTCACAGCGAGCGTTCCACCTGGCAGCAACGTCGCACCTACTGCCGCAGCTCGACGAAGATCGCGTAGAGACATCATCGCCAAGGCATTCGGGAGGCGGTATCTAAGGACGTAGACGCAGCATCATGTTCGGGCTGGGCTCGGCGTTCTACCTGATTCTCTTTATTACCAATGCTTTGGCGGTGCTTTCGGAGGACCGGTTTTTGGCACGAGGTGAGCGCTGCTTTCCCCTCCTCTCTCTCCGCTCTCTCCTGCTCCGAAGCTGCTGACACTCTTCCTCCTCTCAATTTGGGGTACGATGCGGTAAGTGGGGTGGTCATCACACGCACTAGCAAACCAAGCACCGGCGTTCGACCAGGGCTTCGCCGCCAACCCGTACTCGGCTTCACAGGACAACGCTACCATCAAGGCGAGGTTGATCAACCTCATCTCGGCAGTCAGGACGTTGATGCGCAGTAAGTCGCTCCCCGACACCATAGATGAGACCCCAAGCGGAAGTGTATACTGACGGATTTCGTATGACAGTTCCACTGGTGGTGATTAATATCGTCGTCGTTGTGTACCTGCTTGTCCTTGGTTAGCTGTCCAGTGCAATTCGAAAGAGGGGTTCTACTCGTATGAGTGCGTCTCAAGGCGTGCTTGGTTCTCTCCGGCTACACTTGCACACGAACCTCGACACACACATCCACCGCACACACAGCACATTGCAACAAGTGCGACTGAACGAAATGCATTGACAACAGAAACAAATTGCTAGAACCACGACACATTGCTAACCGCACCGCCACTCAGTCCACTTCAGGGCGCCAGCACCTTCCTGACGCCCTCCTTCTGCGCCTGCGTCAAGTTCTCGGGCAACTCGACGCTCCACTCGACCACCAGGTCGCCTTTACGCTTGCCGCCGGTCTTACTGATCGGCATACCTTCGTTCGCCAACCTGGTCGTCTTGCCCGGGGTGATGCAGCTCTTCCCCACGCCCGGCTGCGGCACCGGGACTTCAATCTTGCGCCCATCGAGCGTCTCGATCGTCCGTCTCGACCCTGCTGTGCCCGGCTTGGGCGGGTCCAGCGCGTCCACGAGCTGCAGCGGGATCGTCACCCTCAGATCGTCCCCGTCCCGGCGGAAATGCGGGTGCGGCTTCTCGTCGACAATGAACACGACGTCTTGGAACGAACCGGGAGAGACTTCGTGGCCCGCGCCAGAGAAGCGGATCTTGGTGCCCTTTTTCCAGCCCGGTTTCACTTCGACCGTGAGCACTTTCTCTTCAGAGCCGCCAGAGGCGAGCTTGCGCCCCACTTTGAGCCGTTTGGTCGTGCCTGTGTAGAGGTCGGTGAGGGAGAGGGGCAGTTGCTTCTCGACGTCGCTGGGTTTTTCGGCGGCGGGAGGCGGGCCGCCTGCGCCGGTTGGTCCACCGAAGTTGAAGCCGCCGGGCATGCCGCCGCCTGCTTTGCGACGCGCTCCGCCTCCGCCTCCGCCTCCGCCACCGAGCATGTCTTCCATTCCGCCCATGCCTCCCATTCCGCCCATACCACCCATACCACCGAACGGACTAGCCCCGCCAAAGATGCTCGCAAAGATATCGTTCGGATCGCTCGGCGAGAAGCCCCCCATGCCTCCCATTCCACCGGGGCCACTCGTAAACGTAAACGTCCTTCCTCCTCCACCTGGGAAGCCGCCACCGCCGAACCCGCCCGCGCCCGCCGCTCCACCTCCTGGGAACCCACCAAACCCGCCTGCTGCTCCGTCCGCACCCGGCGGCGGCACTCCGCCGCCCTTGAGTCCCTCCTCGCCAAACTGGTCGTAGATCGCGCGCTTGTTCTTGTCGCTCAGCACCTCGAACGCCTCGCCCACCTCCTTGAACTTTTTGTTAGCCGTCTCGATGTTGTCCTTGTTGCGGTCCGGATGCCACTTGAGCGCGGCCTTCTTGTACGCTTTCTTGAGCGTCTCGTCGTCCGCATCTTTGGGGACACCGAGGACCTGGTAGTAGTCTCTGCCCATGTTGGTGCTGTTGGAGTGCGGGTGGGAAGTGCGCTGCCGCTTGTGGGGTCGGGATCTGCTGTTGGCTTGTGGCCCGCTAATCTTGACGGTTGCGTCTTAGCGTTAGATCGGAGGTAAGGACCGTAGTGTGGCGCTGTACTTCGAGTACGATGCGCTGCTGTGAAGAGTCGAAGAGGATTGCCTGCTAAGTTGCGTCTCGATTGTGACTTGTTGTGGATGTTGATGTTGAAGTGGGTTCAGAAAGAAGCCCTGAAATGACCGCCTTGAGGCAATGATGCTGTTCGAATCTTTGTCAATGCTAAAGGCGAGACTTGCCTAGCTGTTATGTGATATATGTTGTTAAGCACGTTAGGGGAAAGTGATGGTGAGGAGGATAGAAAGATTCCGCACCAAGCAAGCGGCTTTGAAGTGCACGGTCATTCACTGATTTTGACTCACCTTGCATGGCATGCAACCGTGGAACTCAGCGCTATTCCTCCACTTTCCATCTCGCTCGCAGCTTCCCGTCTCTGAGCTTCTTCGCTGCTCTCGTGCCATCCAGAATCTTCCAACCCCCCCAAAAAAAAGATGACCGTCATTTCCAGATAAGCAGATCGCAATCTACAGATCGGGCGCTCAACATTTCAGATCTCCAAACTCACTCTCTTTCAACGGCTCAGCACTCACACACACACTCTGCTACTGCTATGAATGCCGTATGACTTATTCAATCCTTGTCCGTGGTGTCATATATAAACAATGTGTGATCCGCTCCTCATCTCTATCAAGTCGAATTCACCGCCGAGGCACCTCCAGGCGGCGTGAGCGTGGCGGTGGCATCGGCGGGCACCTGCGTGCGCCAGTTGTGAATAGAGTTGGCCTTGGGATCCAGCATCATGGCCATCGCATTCGGCGTCATGGGCGTCCCCATCGGCGGCGGCCCAGCCATCATGGGCATCGTCATGGCCGGAGACATGCCACCGGCCTGCATGCCGCCCGACAGGCCAATCTGCGAGCCGGCAGCCATGGGCATTCCTGTCTGCATGGGCGTCGACATCGACATGCTGAACGGCAAGCCAGGCGAAGAGTTCGGCAGGCCATCAAACTGAGGCATGCCCGTCATCATCGATCCGTTGGTCGCGGGAAGCCCCACCATCGACTGGCGTGGGTCTGCCATGCCCATCCCACCCATCATGCTCGGAAGCGCGCTCATCCTGTTGAACATCATCGAAGAGCGCACGTCGACGCCACTTGACGACATGAGGCCGGACTGCGACGTTGGCAGGCTGCTGAGCCGCGACTGCTGCTGTTGCTGTTCCTTTTCGGACTGCAGCTGTCGGATCAACGCCGCTTGCTCGGCAATGATGGCAGCTTGCGGGTGAACATAGCCTAGTGGCTTGTCATCTTCGCTGTCATCCTCGTCCTCCTCGCTCTCCTCGTCCTCGTCCTCGTCCGCACCATTCGCGTCTCCGTCCGTCTTGGGCTGCTCCTCGCCTTGCACCGCGTTTGTATCATCGGCGCTGACCTGTCGTGCGAGTCTGGCAGCCCTCCTCTGCGCCTTCTCTGCTTGCCTGGCTTCCTTCAAAGCTCGCTTCTTGTTCTCGAGAGCCGTGCGCATCATTGCGAGCGCAGCATCACCGCCAGGATGCCTTTGTCCGAGAGGCAGATCTTCATCCGAATCGTCGTCGTCAACAAACTGCACACCCCTCGCAGCGGCTCCTTGCGACAGAGGCGACTTGGCATCATCGTGCATGGCACCCGTCACTCCTCGCAAGCTGCCAGAGCGTGGCGACGAAGCTGATGCAGATTGCACGTCCGCAACGCCGTTGTGCGCCGACGAAAAGTCCAGGTCCAGCTTGCCGCCGCCCAGCAGCATCGATTGTCGAATGCGTTTCTCCTTGAGTGCCGCCAGTGGCAGCTCCTCGTCCGACGAATCTGCACCGCCAGACTGTGTGGGATAGAGCGAGAGTCCGGCCGCCAGCGACGTTGGGCGCGAAGCCACGTTCTTCTTGACCTGAGCCAGGGGGACGTCGTCGTCGCTCGATTCCTCGACTTGGCCGTTCTCTTCTTCTCCTTTCTCTTCCTCGTCATCGGAAGGAATCAGCCATTCCTTGGCAGCGTCTTCCTCGCCGGCAAGCAGGTTCAGGCTCTTTCGACCTGGCTGTCCTTCTGCCTGCGCTTCGGCATCCATGCTGATATCGAGCGCAATCACAGGAGGCTCGGCGCCCGTGGAAGCAAGCTCAGCTTGGTCTCCCTCCGCTTCAGGAGCTTCAGGAGCTGTGTGAGAGGGCGCACTCGACACGCCAGCATCTGAGCCTGTGAAGCTGACCGCGCTGTGGATCGCCGAATCGTTCGAGATGCCAAGCGCGCTTCCGCGCGTCTTCTTGCTCTTCTTGCCGAGCGTAAACAGGCCGCGCTCCTTCTTTGCTTTTGCATCGGCGTCCCGTTGTCGCTGAGCCTCCTCTTCGATCTTGGCTTTCGCCCTGGCTTCTTCTGCCTCGCGCGCCTCGTCCTGCTGCCTCTTGGCCATCTCTCTGGCCCAGATCTGGTCTGCGCCAAACACGGCCTCCATGCGCTCTCGCGTGTCGTTGTAGCCGACCGGCTTGTCACGGAAGCTGCGGGCGACGCTGGGTGCCACTGAAGCGCCATCATCGTAAGTGGAGCCGGCAAACCGTTGCGAGGCGGCTCCATCGCCATCGTTGTCGCCATCGACTTGGAGCGCAGCGATCTCGCCATCCTCGAGCTGCACCTGACCGTAGAAGCGTGCTTTGGACTTGCGCTCCGTGTTGCGCTCTGTGGCCAGATCGAGAAGACTCTTGCCGTAAAGCTTGCCCGCCGGTTTGCTATCATCGATCCATCGTTTGTCGTCGTCGCTGGCCCAGAGATCCGACTCGGTCTCGGAGTCGGTCACGTCCTCTTCGCTCGTGGTGCTGCTGAGGTCCAGATCCTCGTCCGGACTGAGCTCGGCGACACCGACTTCCTTGAACGACTTGCCCTCCTTGAGCGCCTCTTCCCTCTTTGCCCTACGGATCCTGCGCGCGGCTTTGCGCTTGCGCTTCTCCTTGGCGAGACGCTTGGCCGCGCGTTTGGCCGATCGACTCTGCTTCTTCTTGATGTCTGCGAGTGGTTTGTCGTCGTCATCCGAGTCGTCGGCGTCGTTGGGGTTGAAGATGTCGTCGACGCGCGTGCCTGCCTCGAAGCCCCATCCCTCGCGCTCGTCGTCGTGCTGCACAAGATGGTTACGGAAGAGTGCAGTGGTGGGCGCTGCAGCACGTCGTCCGATGCCTCGAGGTGCAGCAGCAGGCACTTGAACGGTCCTGCCCACCTCGACCGCTTTGAGACGGGCAGCCACCTGCTCGTGCTTCTTGTTGTTGCTTGCCTTGGCGGCAAACATGGGCTGAGGCCCGTTGGCGCTGTGCACGACGAGGCTGCGCATGGGGGGCAAGCCGCCTCGAGTGTTGTGGAGCACAAATCCTTCAGGGACGTGCAGGCTGCGACGGTTCGAGGCGGGAGCAGCAGCCATGGGCTCGGGCGCGACATCGGTCAAGCGCAGTTTGGGTGCCAACTCGGTGCCTTGCAAGGGTGGAGGCATGAGGATGGTCTTGGGCGTGCGAGCAGCCAGACCGAGCGGGCGAAGCGGTCCTCGACGCGGTGGGCTGATGTAGTCGTCATCGATGCCGTCCGACTCGCCCTCGTGAGCCGGGGTGGAATCAACTGCCGTGTTCGCAGAGGGCTCGGCGGCGTAGAGGTCAGAGAGGTCGCTGACCTGCTTGTTCTCGCCCTTGAGCTGATCTGCGCCTGCATACGCCCCGTCGAGAAGCTCGGCATCCGACTCGCCGTCGGCCTCACCACCGTCCATGTTGGCCGCCTTTTTCGGCTTGGGAGGCTTGCCCTTGGCGTCCATCATCATGCTCAAACGGAACCACTTTTTGCGTGGCTTGCCCCAATTGGCCGACGACAAGTCCGGCGCGGCACCATCGCCGAGTTGGATCTCAAAGTTGTCGCCTCCCGTCTGGGCGATGTCCTGTGCGAGCGCGGTGAGGTCGTAGGATGGCTGTCTTCGACGCTTGGGCACGCTGCCAAACTCGTTCGGCCGTTGCGTCAGCTCGTCGTCGTTTTGCTCCAACTCCTCCTCAGCAAGGAGGTCGCGGTTGATGCCGAGATGCGACGGGAAGGTCGAGTTGCGCGCCATGTTCTGCAGCTGACGCGTGCTGAGGCCGTTAAAGTCGATGGCGGGAGAAGCGACGTTGGACGCGTCTGGCGCGGTGAAGCGATACTCGGTGAAGTCGTTGAAGCTCGGGCTGACGGCTTGGAGAGCGGCGGCGAAAGGACTTGGACCGAGACCGAGATCGTGCTCAGCAAACTGATCCATGATCCAGCTTTGGCGTTGGACGCGCGAATGTCGAATCGGTACAGGCTCTGGGGCCACGGGTGCAGCGTCTGGAGGTGCAAAGTCGGCCATCTGTTGTTGCGTTTCGGGACCGTTGGATGGACTGGCCGATTCGCCATGAGGGTTGAACATGGGACCTCCAAGGAACGAGTTGCGGCGCGATTGGCTGCGCGAGTAAGAGCCGACACCGACCATGTCGGCAGCTTGAGCCAGCCTCTCGTCGTCGAGAGGAGCTGGAAGGGCCGTGGTCGTTGCACCTGGAACAGGCATCGCTTGAGCTGGAGTAGACGATGATTCGGCGAGCTCAGCGGTCGCTTCATTGTGACTCTGACCCTGTGAGAGTTGGTGTCCATTGGCATGCTGAGCGTCGCCACTTGGCTTTTCGAGCGGTGCCGTCAAGAAAGCAGAAGAGGTGGTCGAGTCGGCACGGGACGATGGGCGAGGTCGATCCATGATGGAGGCTGTGGGAGCAGGTGCTGCTACGCTGCTGTCTTGCTCAGCTCCAGTCGAGGCGAGGCTGAGTTCGTGCGAGGCCTGACGAAGCGACAAGCGCTTGTTGTTGTCCGCGTTTGCGATGATATGCTCGACGACTTGATCCTTGGTGGCCGTGGGACCTGGTCCGGCCCATTCGGAAGGCGGGAGGTTTTCCTGACGTTCTCGGTAGAGCTTGATCTTGGCCAAGAGCTCGAGTTTGGAGTCTCCGAGTGCAGCGTTGGCGGTGGAAGGAGCCACGATCTCGGAGCTTGCTCTGCCCGTTGCGATTCCTGCAGCTGCTATGTTTCGATCCGCGTCCATGGATTGGCGTCCCGTCAATGAAGGAGCGAGTTGTTCAAAGGATGAACGCGCACGAGTGCTTCCGGCCAAGCTTTGTGCGCGACTGCGTTGACCTGCAGCGATGCGTTCGCGCTCGTCCTTGCTGAGGAACTTGTCTACGCCCCACTGGCTGAGCGCTTCTGCATCCGAGGCGGCGGCATCGTCGGCATCGCCTTGCTCGAGGAGGCTGGCTGGCCGAGAGCCGAGTTTGGAAGTACGACCGAGAAGGGAAGTAGCAGCATTGGACAAGAGGCTGTTGGTGCGACTGTGAGTGTCACCGAGGGCTCCGACACTGCTGCCAGCGCGACTGCGAGCGCGCTGTTCGTTGGGCAAAGCCACGCCTAGAAAGTCAATGCTGGGGCGTTTGCCATCATCGTCGGGGTCGAGGAGGCGGGAGAGGCCGGTGGCAGCGCTCCAGGTGCGGACATGGCGCTTGACTGCAATGTCGGCACCGTCGCGGTAGGGGGCAAAGATGGCGCTCTGACTAGCAAGCGCGGGCTGTGGTGGCGGCGGAGGGTGGATGATGTCGTGTGCTTGTGGGGGATGGTAGATGTGCCAGAACTGCGCCTTTTCAAGGATGCGGTCGTTATCGGCTTCGATGAGGGCGGCTGCCAGCTGCAGACGAGCATTGACACGCTTGGTGATCTTTGGCTTGGGTGGTGGTGGTGGTGCTTGCGGCTCGGACTGATTGAGGCCCAGAGCCGACTGCGATGTCGAAGCCGTCCGCGCATGTGAATTGTTGTGACTGGACTCGAGAGCAAGAGGAGCGCTTGGTGGAGCACGAATGGCATCCTCGACCGACTGGTACAGCTGTTCTGCGGTGCGATCAAAGGTCATGTGCTCCTGCTGAGCCCGCTCAAAGGCGGGGAAAGCGATGGAGCTCATGGTGATTGAGTGGGTGATGCTTTGCGATGGATCAAGGCCGTGTGGTCATGGTCGAGACGAGGCAGGTCAAGTGGATTGGTGGTGGGCGGTGTGAACTGAATAAACAAGCAAAGCGCAATCCAGGCCCGCTTTCTAATGTCGAGCCGATGGTGATTTCCTGCGGGTCCGAGAGCTGGTGTGATGGAGTGATGAGACGAGAACGAGGTGCGAGCGATTGTCAGCCAAGATGAATTGAATGCGAGTGAGCGAACTGCAACCCCTGCGTGCGTGCGTGCGTGCGTGCGTGTTATAGTAAACCCGCACATCATCATCATCATCATCAACGTCGTCGATGGACGATCCTCCTCTCTCTCTCTCTCTCTCTCTCTCTCTCTCTCTCTCTCTCTCTCACACACACACACACACACTGCCAGCGTGGCTTCCAAAACAACACAGACCGTCGACTCGACACACTTGGACCCTTTTGACCCCTTCTTTTTTTTCAATCAACAAAGACACAGCCATCTTGCAAACTGCACGCTGCGATGTGCTGGGCTGAAATCATGTCCAACGGAAACGCGACGACCTGCTTCTGCTTTTTTGGCTGAATTTAAAAAATAGCAAAGGCTTCAGTGGCTCGCGATCTGACACGTTGAAGAAAATCCGTGTACAAAAGCTCGGAAGACGGAGAGAAGCCTCCACCTCTTGCTCAGCTTCACTGCTCATTCCCGCAACTGAGCCCGCATCGACCGTCCTTCACCGACCGACACAGCTGTATGCTCGACAGCAAGGAATCAGCACGCTGGAAGCTTGATGACGACGACACGGGAGCGTGAAAGAGCTCGTCGTAGCAAGGCATCGACGCAGAGTGTCCCTGCTTCTCCTCCTCCTCAGGTCAAGCTGCCTCGACACTTTTCTGCGACTTTCGAATACAAAGATGAACGCATGGCAGGTCCTTCACGGTCTACGCCTAATAGCAGCGCGTCATCGCCAACTCCTCGAAGAAGTCCGCGCGCGAAACAGGCCAGATTCGCAAATGTTTCGACCGGATACTCCCACATCGACGACGACGAAGACTATCTGCTTAGGAGCAATTCTCCCTCAAAGAAGCGTACCAAACCAGGGAAAGATGCAGACTCGTCCGATGAAGCCACTCCGCAAGCCAAAAGCGATACCAGCAAGAGCAAGTCGCGCAAGAGGATCAGACGCACACGAGATGACCCCAACTCGGCCGCCGGCAGCATCTATGCGCACCTCAAGGGGCTGCCGGACCTGTTTGCAGAGCACAACGACATCATGTTCTGCGGCATCAATCCAGGGGTCAAATCATCGCACTCTGGTCATCATTTTGCGCACCGCTCCAATCACTTTTACCCGTCGCTGCATCTGGCCGGCATCACCGAGCACAGGATGAAGCCCGAACAGGACGTCGACTTTCCCACTTTGCGACCTTTTTCGCTTGGCCTTACCAATCTGGCACCGAGGCCTACAGCGGAGGGCAACGAGCTACTTCCGAGCGAGCTCATCGATGGCGTGCCCATCCTGCTGGAAAAGGTACAGAAGTGGAAGCCGAGAACGGTCTGCTTTGTCGGAAAGGGAATCTCGGAGGCCTTCATCAAAGGTCTCAAGCAAGCAGGCGCGATCGACAAGGGCACTTCCGCCAAAAAGAGACCGGGTCAGAGCGCATCTGCTGCGGTGCCTGTATCAAAACGCGAGGGGAAAGTCAAGCTAGAGGATACTGAAACGAGCCTTGACTCCCCCGCGATCGGACCAGAGCAAGACGACCCAGCTGCGCCCACGTTTCTGCAAGCGGCCATCCCAACAGACATCCTTTGTGCATTTGAGGATGCCACCTCTACGGCAGAGCGCCAAGACATCAAGCCAGCAAAGGGCTCCTCGCCTCAGAAGACGAAAAAGCAGCTCTATACAAAGGGCAACGCAAAGGACGATACGGGCTACGGCATCTTGCCCATCTGCGTGCCCCATTCGCCCTGCAGAGGCAGTCCGTTGAGCCTCGAGCAGGTGACGCTGTTCTTTGTCACGCCGTCCAGCTCGGCGCGCGTGACGACGCATTTCCTGGACGACAAGGGGCGTATCCTCCAGAGCCTTCGGCGGCTTGTCGAGCATCTTCAAGCTACCGAAGCGCAAGCGAACGGATCTTCAAACGGCAGTGTGAAGCGGGAAGGTGGAAGTGCTGCTCCTTGCAGCAACGGAGTCAAGCTTGAGGGTGTCGAGATGCCACCGAGTCGTATCATGACGAACAGCATCAAGCTCCAAGTGGTCGATGTGTCGCACTTCTCACTGTCAGAGGCCGACTCATCAACGAAATGAATGCTTTTCTTCACATTCCTTTATTTATTCCCAGGTCTCGGCTCTCGAAGGAGAGACATTCGATGCCATCTTTTGTCCGTGTTTGGGCAATGCATGCATGTCGAGCTGTCAGATGTGCATGATTGGTCGGACCCAAAGCACTTTGTGCATCGTCACAGAGTCCTAAAAAAGTTCGAGAAATGAAAATCTTCCGGAGCATTAAGAAAATGCTCAGCACAGCTTTTGGCTTATCGATTCTCTTCGCATCATCAGCACATTGAAGATCCAAGAACATGTGCCACTCGAGAGAGGTTGCCGGTGTGAGTCGCCTGGGAACAATCGCAAGCTGATTAGCGTATCGCCAGGGCAGGTGGGTTGAACAAAGGGATGCGCCATCGATATCGAGGTGATAGGCGCAAGCATGCGGGCGTGGCTGTGGGACCGTCGTCCTCATCTCCTTGAAGCGGCGTGGTTGTCAGTCTGGCCACGCATGTCTGCTAAATCAAGAGCAACGATCAAGGTCCCACTGAGATCATGCTATCGATCTCTACGTTGTCTGTTTTTGCGAAAAAAGGGGGGGGGGGGGGGGGCGGGTTTCGGCCCGGGAGCCGAGGGGGAGCCACCTCGGCGGGATCTCGGACGGCAGCAGCGTTCACACGCTGGGCGGCCCGGCGCAGGTAAGGTTTGCTAAAGA
>JALCCG010000022.1:0-115445 GCA_023212695.1 Sporisorium sorghi | reverse complement strand
AGTATAATGTTCCATTGGATGTGTGTGGTGTGGTTTTTGTTGTGGGGGGGGGGGGGGGGGGGGGGGGGGGCGGGGGTCGAGTTTCGGCACGAGATCCGAGCGCGATACACCTCGGCGTGATCTCGGACGTCAGCAGCGTTCACACGCTGGGCGAGCCGGCGTATGTAAGCTTTGCTAAAGATCGCCGAAGCACCGACGGCCTGTGGACCCTTTGATGCTCGCTAGGAAAGTTTTTTTTTTTTTTTTTTTTTTTTTTTTTTTGCGAGACGTTCCATCGGTTGTGCCTCTTTTTCCGAGCTGGCTGAGCCCGTGATCTGACCTCTTCAGCAACAAGGCGAAGATCCACAGCTTGGACAGCGTGCCGGTACTGTAGAGCTGGCGATATGAAAGAGGGGTGGCTCGAATCATGGCAACGGCCGCGCGCGATTCGCTCAAGGTTGTGGATCTCATCAACAACCGTGTGCAAAGAGAAAAATTCGCCGAGTGGCTAAGTTGATCTCAGATCATCCCATCTCAATTCGCCGCTCGTCGTCACTGCACCGACGGGCATGACTCACGGCACTGGTAGGCATTTCGAAAGAGAGCTAAAATCGGCTGTGCATCGACATTCTCGGCAGCATGCTCACAACTTTAAATGTGACTTGGACAGAGATGCTGCATTCCGCCGACGGTTGGGCCAGTCGTAGGAGCGCAACAGCACGTTCCTAGGCAACAGCAGTGTATTGGACAGTGTTAGCGCACTTCCCATCAAGGAGAATTCGAGTTCATCCGAAAATTTGGCCGTTGTGGTATCATGACGCCGCAAGCGACCTTCGAGAACGAGAACGAGGCCGAGAACGAAAAGAAAGCTGTGAGTGAGTAAAAATCACGCCAATGGCATCGCAGTCTCGTGTGGAAACACAGTTCTGAAGCGAATTCGCAAAAAGAAACCGAAAAAAAAAAAAAAAAAAAAAAAAAAAAATCAAAAAATCAAAAAATCGAAAAAGAAAAATTCCGGCACATCACGCACACACACCGCACGGGCGACTGCTGCAGGGATCCACACCAGCCGTCGTCGCTCAGCCTCGAAACGTGAATAGGAACCGACGGTTGCTTGCTGTTGCTGTTGCTGTTGCTGTTGCTGCTTGCTGCTTGCTGCTGCGAGTCTGTGATAAGGTTGCAGATCGGTGGGACCGACTTGCTATCAACTCACACTCACACTCACACTTCAATTTTGACTGAGCTTCCTTCCCCCTCCAACAGTCACAGCAACAACAGTCCGAAGCATCAAGCACTACAACGGTCGTATCGGTCCATCCGTCGAACTTTGTTCTGGCTGACGTGGAGCTGAGCAAGCATCGATTCTTGGCCACTCAGCTTGTCGACGTGAACAATTCTTCTTCTGCTTGCAACGACCACCCAATTCGATCGATCATTGCTGCTTCACGATCGACTTCATTGTCGGCATCTTTGCAAGCAACAACCACCAACCGCTGATATCCACTCGACGGCTCTCCTCTCGTTCGTTGCTATCCAGCACCTCGACGTCGCAGTCGCAATCACACTCGCAACAAGGCGGGTGGCCGTCTGCCTCGCCAACCTGCGATCATGTTCAGCTCCATCATCCATCACCCTTGCGAGATCTCGCTTCATCTCGTCTCGCAGGACATCTTCATCCATCCCGCACCGCCCAACACCGAGTTCCCAGGCGACGACAAGACGCTTCGCGGTCTCGTCGAGATCAAGTGCCCCAGCGAGCGCCACATCCAAGGCGTAAAGGTCGTCCTTCAAGGTGTCCAGACGCTCGCCATCCCCGAGAATGCCTCCTCCTCGGCTTCCTCGATTCGTTGGGAGGAAAAGGTCATCATGGAAAAGACCGTCGAGATCATGAACGACGGCACGCCGGGCGCCATCCCCGTCCGCGGATCCCGCTCCAAGGGCAAGGAGAAGGAAAAGTCACACAGCTGCAACGTCTCCGAAGGCATTCATCTCGAAAAGGGCATTCACGGCTTCGAGTTTGCCTTCATCATTCCTGCCTCTACGCCTCCCTTTGAGCGTAGCAAGCACGGCCGCGTCCGCTACATTCTCACCGCAACCGCTCTCGGCGCTGGCCGTGCGCGCAACAACATCTCCACTTGGAAGGAGATCTTTATCATCCTCCATGTCAATTCGGATGGCGGTCCCGCACCATTGGACATTTCGTACCACGACGTGCACGAGGCGCTCGGCCCGCTCTCCGTCTCGCTCACCTCGGCGTCTCTCACCGTAGGAGGAACCGCCAATCTCAATTTCTACCATCCTGATCCACCCGCAGGCCTCAGCGTCCACGTCATCCGCGTCTTTCTCGAGCAGACTTTCGAGCTCTACAGTGAAGTCCGCAAAGGCTGGCTCAAGCTTCCCACCGAAAAGCTGCGTCTGTGGGAGAAAGGCTACATGCCGTACAAGTCCAAGCAGAACACGGATGCAACGGGTCCCCAAGACTCGATCTGGATAGGAGACATGGACCATGGCGGACCTGGTCGTCCTGGTCGCGGAGCCGGTCCCGGCCCCGCCAACCTGTCGCCATTTGGTCTGCCCCTCAACGGTTCCGTGTCAGCTCCCGTCACTCCCATGGAACCAGCAACGCCCATGCATTTCGAAAACGGATACAGGATCAAGTCGGTCGTCCGCTTGCCCGATGACAACATTATGCGGCCCAGCACCGTCCGAGGTTCCCGCGCAGAGATCCGCGTCAGCCACGAGATGGGTGTCGAGGTATTCTTCTCCCGCAAGGATGTATTGGAGACGAGAGAGGACAGCGACTGCTTCGGCAAGCCCAAGGTGCAGGTCTTCTCCATGCGCAAGACCACCACCATCCCCTCGTGCTGCTGCACGTTCGACACCATCCACCTCCCGCCTTACTCGCTCGAGTCGCCGTCCAACTCGAGACCGTCATCCCCGACTCCGCCCTCGTCGCTGCGCAATTCGCACCCGGAGCTCGAGCACTGGAAGCGCACCACCACGCTCAACCAGTCGCTCCCCGGCTCTCGTGGCAGCTCGGCGTACAATTCGAGCGCCAACTCGCGAGCCGGTTCGCGCGATACTTCTCCCACACGACACGGCTTTGCCGCGCACTTTGGCGTGTCGGGTCGCAAGAGCCGCAACTCGAGTCCGACGCGCAGCAACCCCCGCAGGACGGGCAACGCTCTAGGCAGTATCGGTCTGCACGCGCTTACACCAGCCACGGCGGGTCACATTGATCAGAACGGCAGCAATCGTCATCATGGGTACTCGACGCCACGCTCGCTGCCGGACAACGTGCCGTGGGCCGTGAGCTATCTGCCGGACCGCACGGGCACTTCGCACGCCACCTGCAACTGCGGCCGCACGACCGAGGAGCTGACGGAGGCAGAGCAGCGGCTGTTGGAGGGTGTGCCCACTGCGCCGGGTGCTTGGGTTGAGAATCATGATGAGAATGTTCCGCCTCCGCCGTGGGCGCCGCCGTCGAGGGTGAGCAGTCCGGTAAGCGGGTGGCATTATGCGAGTGGCGGGGGCAGGGAAGGGTTTAGACATCGTGGGAAGCTCGCTGAGCTCGAGACGCCGTATGGCAGCCCGCCGATGTGATGTGTCACCGTTTGTTTTCACCACTCTCTGTTCTATGGTAACGATGTCTTTTGTGAAGGTCGAAGAATCGCTATGAGGCAGGGCTGCGTGTGTCTTGAGAAGATCGCAATGGCACGACGCGGTATCGGTGAATCTGGCAGGTGTTCTTTCCTTTCGCCCGCCTCCTGTTCGAGCTGCCTCTCGAAGCCTGCCACCCTCGTCTCGAAGACGCCGCGAAATTGAGTGTGAAGCGCATCGGTGACGCTGCTAGCCGGCACTCGTCCGACGTGTAGGAACGGTCCCTGCTTGAGAGCTGACGCTTCTCAAGTCTCACGGAAGGTGAACTGTCTCGGTCACTCGTCCTTGCGCTGGATCTCAACAAGCTTTCGCAAGCGACGTGTTCGGAACGCAGTACGTCTACGCCCCCGCTCCGACACGGCGCGCACTTCAAACACCCTCGAGCCGAGAGACGAGACGACGTTTTGAAACGAAGACTGGATCACGCTATGCGGTCGAGTCGAAAAAAGTTGGGTCGATGATCCGCACGATCCCGCACCCGCTACTTCGCACGATCAAGGCTTAACTCAACGTGACCCTCTGTAGACGTGCTACAGTTACCTCTTGGGACAGCGAGGAGAGAGCTCACACACTTCGGAACTCCACAACGCTGAGATATGGGACAAAGCTGCGAAAATCAATGAACGAGACCGAGAGAAGCTACAAGTACATGGTGAAGACGAGACGACATTTACATCGAGGAGCATGGTACGGGACACAACGATCAACCAGAGCACATCATACACGCTGATTTATTTTCCAGGCTGCACAACAGCGTATCCGCCTCCTGCTGACGCAGACGCTGGCGTTCGAGGGCGGCGGCAAAGCCGGGATCAATCTCGCCATCCTTGGTGGCGGAATCGGTGAGCTCGGCGGTCTTCTGCTGCTCCTTCTCTGCGACGGCCTTGGCCTCCTGGATAGCCTTGACCTCTTCGGGGCTGCGAACGCCGGGGCCGTCCTTGGTGACGGTGCCGTCGATACCGAGCTTGCCAACACCCTGCGTCACAGACTCGACGCCATTGGCAGCCTTGACAGCGACGGCGGCGGGAGCAGCCGAGGTGGTCTCGGCAGCAACGACAGCAGGGGCGTCCTCGATCTTCTTGACAGGCGTGCCGGTGCGCTTGGAAGCAGCAGCCTTGGCCTCGTTGACCTCGGCGACCGAAAGGGTAAACTGGATCGCGTTGGAGGCGGGCTTGGTACGCAGGTAGTAGGTTCCGGTCTTGAGACCCTTCTTCCAGCCGTAGAAGTGCATCGAGGTGAGCTGGCCGAAGGTGGGCGCCGAGAGGTGGATGTTGAGCGACTGCGACTGGCAGATGAACGCACCACGGTCGGCGGCCATGTCGATGATGGCCTTCTGGCTGATCTCCCATACGGTCTTGTAGAGCTTCTTGATGCGGTCGGGGATGCCGGGCACGTTCTGGATGGAACCGCCGTGGGCGATGATGCGGTTCTTCATCGTGTCGTTCCACAGACCCTGCTCGACGAGCTCACGGAGCAACCAGGGGTTAACCACCTGGAACTCGCCGGCGAGCACACGGCGCGAGTAGATGTTGGACGTGTACGGCTCGAAGCACTCGTTGAAGCCGAGGATCTGGCTGGTCGACGCGGTGGGCATGGGAGCGAGCAGCAGCGAGTTGCGCAGACCGTGCTTGGCGATCTTGGCCTTGAGCTCGGCCCAGTCCCAGAGGTCCGAAGGGGTGACGCCCCACATGTCGTACTGCAGCTCACCCTGCGAGGCGGGCGAGCCGGCGTAAGTCTCGTAGGTGCCGTGCTCCTGGGCCAGCTCGCACGATCGCTCGAGAGCGGCGTGGTAGATGGTCTCGAAGATCTGCACGTTGAGACGGCGAGCCTCGGGCGACTCAAAGGCGTAGCCCATGATCATGAAGGCGTCGGCGAGACCCTGGACACCGATGCCAATGGGGCGGTGGCGCATGTTGGATCGGCGGGCTTCCTCGACGGGGTAGTAGTTGATGTCGATGATCTTGTTGAGGTTCTTGCAGATGGCCTTGGCGACCTCGTGGAGACGCTTGAAGTCGTACGTCTTGGTGACGGGGTCGATGAAGGTGGGGAGGGCGATGGAGGCCAAGTTGCAGACGGCGACCTCGTCGGGGGCGCTGTACTCGATGATCTCGGTGCAGAGGTTGGAGCACTTGATGGTGCCGAGGTTCTTCTGGTTGCTCTTGCGGTTGGCGGCGTCCTTGTAGAGGATGAAAGGGTTGCCGGTCTCGGTCTGCGACTCGAGGATGGCGTACCAGAGCTTCTGCGCCTTGACGGTGCGCTTGGAACGGCCCTCGGCCTCGTAGCGCTCGTAGAGGCGCTCGAACTCGTCGCCGTAGCAGTCGGCGAGGCCGGGGCACTCGTTGGGGCACATGAGCGACCAGTCGCCGTTCTGCTCGACACGCTTCATGAAGAGATCGGGAACCCAGAGCGCGTAGAAGAGCTCACGGGCACGCACCTCCTCCTTGCCGTGGTTCTTGCGGAGGTCGAGGAACTCGAAGACGTCCGAGTGCCACGGCTCAATGTAGATGGCGAAGGCACCGGGGCGCTTGTTGCCGCCCTGATCGACGTAGCGGGCGGTGTTGTTGAAGACGCGGAGCATGGGCACGATACCGTTGCTGACACCGTTGGTGCCGGCAATGTAGGAGCCGGTGCCTCGGATGCAGTGGATGTTGAGGCCGATACCACCGGCGGTCTTGGAGATCATGGCACACGTCTTGAGCGTGTCGTAGATTCCGTCGATCGAGTCGTCCTTCATGGTGACCAGGAAGCACGACGAGAGCTGCGGGTGCGGCGTACCGGCATTGAAGAGGGTGGGCGAGGCGTGGGTAAAGTACTTTTGCGACATGAGGTTGTAAGTCTCGATGGCGCTCTCGATGTCGTTGCCGTGGATGCCGACGGCGACACGCATGAGCATGTGCTGGGGACGCTCGGCGACCTTGCCATTGATGCGGAGGAGGTAGGAGCGCTCGAGCGTCTTGAAGCCGAAGAAGTTGTAGTGGAAGTCGCGCTCGAAGATGATGGCCGAGTCAAGCTGGTCCTTGTGCTCCATGACGACCTTGTAGGTGGTGTCCGAGATCATGGGGCTGTGGCGGCCGTTCTTGGGGTTGACGTACTCGTAGAGGTCCTGGACGACCTGGCTGAAGTTCTTCTTGGTCTCCTTGTGCAAGTTGCTGATGGCGATACGTGCTGCGAGGACGGCGTAGTCTGGGTGGGTGGTGGTCTTGTAGGCGGCGGTCTCGGCTGCGAGGTTGTCGAGCTCGACGGTAGTGACACCCTCGTAGATGCCGTCGATGACCTTGCGGGTGATCTCGATGGGGTCGACATAGTTCTGGTCGAGACCGTAGCAGAGCTTGGAGATTCGGGCTGTGACCTTGTCGAACTTGACGACCTCCTTGCGGCCGTCTGTGGTTGGGGGAGGAGGAAGGAAGCAGCGCGTCAGCAAGTTGTTCGAGCGGGCGAGCCAAAGACGCGTGTCTGTCCAAGCGATGATTGCCAGGATGGCTGCCGACGCGCGCGTTTTGGAAGCTGCTACTCACCTCGCTTGTATACGTAGATCATGTTGTGTGACTAGGACCGCGTTGGCAGTGCGGAATGCTGTGAAAGTGGCTGAATGGTATATGTGGTGGTGGCGATGCCGAGGACGATGGCGTCAAAGCGAGATCAAGACAGGGAATGGGTGGACGTGCGCACGATGGGGAAGCAGATGCAAGGGAAGGAAAGAAAACAATGCTAGAGGGAGAGGGGGTGGTGATGGAGAGAGACCAGTGCGACGATGGAGGAGGAAGGCAAGAAGGTGAGATGGATTCAAGGCTCAGTATTATATGTGACTGACTGAGGCCGTGTGACCGCAACGCGCGCTGTGCTGTGCTGTGCTGTGCTGTGCTGTGCTGTGTGCTGTGCTACGCTGTGCGAGCAAAATTTCTAATGTTTTCGTAAGTGTTGCTCTCCCTTCTCTCTTTCTCTCTCTCTCACACACACACACACACACTAGAAGAGCCAGAGATTGGCTGAGCCTTTCGCGTTGTCGCGTTGAAGAGAGAAGAGTTTATTTAGCTCATTTACACCACGTCGCGCTCAGCAATCAAACTTCGGTGAGCGCGAATTTTGAGGAGCTGGCGAGCTGGCTGCTGGTCAGCAACGCGCTCTCGAGGAAATCTCGGACTGGACGTGACGTCGAGAGATCTCACAACTTCAGCTCGAAGCCAGCGGCCTTGAATTTTGCCCGGGCTGCAGCTTCTTCTCCGAGTGAATTTTGCTTGCCTTCGCGCTGTCTAGAATTCTACGAATTTGATCTCTGAGCTGGACGCGCTCGGCGTGGAGACGCGTATCCCAGGCGTGTTAATTACACACGCCGGAGTTTTTTAAAAAAAAAAAAAAAAAAAAAAAAAAAAAAAAAAAAAAAAAAAAAAAACAAACTTTTAACGAGACATGGATGCAGGTGCGAGGCTGTGCAAGTACATCTGTTCATCGCAAGGCAGGAGGTGAGAGAGAGCTTAGCCGATAGACACGCTCTCTCCGGGAGCCAGCTGCTTCAATGTGCACCGCTGCGCGTGTTGCGGATACCGCTCCTCCATCAACCGCTGAGCGTCTTCCAGCGCAAAAACGTTCCGTGAGATCAACCTCCCAACCACACCTTCCGCCTGCTTCCTCTCATCGTGCGTCGCCAGCACCACGTCGGGCTGCAAACAAGGCATCAGATCCAAAACATTCGGAAAGCCACACGCCACCACGCCGATCAAGGGCAGCGTTTGGCGGTCGAAGCTGTGGATGAGAACTCTCTCTTCTCGTTTTCTGCAGGGTATTGTTTGAGGATCTCCGGGAGCGAGTGGGGGGTGATACCGTGAGGGGAGTAGACGATGTGCACGCGGCCGGCGGTGGTGGGGGCGGAGACGAGGATGGCTGAGTGCAGCTTGGGCCATGCGGGGCTGAGGGACCAGTCGCGTGCGCGGAGGTGCGTGATGGATGTCCCTGCTGGCATCTTCCCCACTTGATCCACATCTTGCCGCGCTGCGAGCGACGAGAGGTTCACTATTTTCGCGCTATCCAGTGCGACACCAAGTGATCGCAAGGCCGCGAGCGAGTCCGCTGTGGTGAACACGGTGACTCGCTGCAGCACGGCGATCGACACGGCATCAGCGGCGACAGTCTCGGGATGCAAGTGGTCCGTGAACGGGTGACTGAAGAGCATCGCATCTAGCTGTCCTCCCTGCGACTGCTGCAGCCACGAGTCGAGTTCAGCGATCGACGCAAACGCCGCAGGCTCGATGCGTGTCTGGCGCGAGAAGAGAGGTGAGCCGTCTACCTGTGGTGTAGGGTCCAGCCATGGGTCTAGTACGAGGTTGTAGAATCGAGTGTCTTTGCTCGAGCTTGATGTTGGCAGACGCAAAAGCCACGAGGTGTCGCCGTTGAGCTTGTGCAGCTCGACCGTCGACATGTTTGTCGGCGGTACAGCCCGTCAGGGGATATCTAATGAGAGAGGTCATGATTGGAGTGCAAGCATGATTTGCGATGGTTTGGCCTAGCGGGTGGCGTAGAAGGATGGCGGCAAGGAGGCAAGGAGGTGAGGAGCAAGTGGGAAAAAGCGCTCTGACGTTGCTCAGCTGCACGCGTGCACACACGCCCTTCGCCGCGGTGTGGAGGCGAAACTGAGCCAAGAAACCGGCGCCTCCGACTGACTCGAGCGCAGTCACACGGCCTTTCCGCCCAGCGGCGGGAGACTCGAGAGACCCTGCAGCTGACTCACTTCGGCGCACAATCCAACTTGCCTTTCGACCATCACCACCTCAATCACTTCGGTCCATCCGATTGATCATTTCCAACAGCTTTCCCTCTCTCCTTTTCAATGATGTCGAACCTCCTACAAAGCGTGCTCAGTTCGCGGCTGGCGAACGCGACACTCGGCGGCACATCCGACACAGCAGCCGAGACCAAGGAAGGCCTCAACGACTGGGAGCAGGTCGACACGGACGACGAGCTGGTCAACGTCCAGTCTTGGCCCGCCACTGCCACTGCTACTCCACTCGAGCGCAGTCGCCCCACCTCGCCCACACGCGCCCACTCTACCTCCTCGCGCCTCGCAGTCGAGACCGACACGACGGATTTCGAGAGCGACGCCGACAGCACCACCGCCGCCACCGGCGCGTCCTCGTCTTCCAAACAGCTCGGTGCCAGCAAGCTTCGCTCCACCACATCCAGCAAGAAGCGTAGCAAGACGGACCCGCTGCGCTCGCTCACGAGCGAGATCGCGCAGCACATCTTCCTCCAGCTCCCCGTCGAATCGCTCCTCGCGTGCTCCGGTGTGTCGAGACGCTGGCGCCGCTCGGCCACGCTCAACTACTGCTGGTACCGCCACTACCAGCACACGTTCTCCGCCACCTCGCTCGACACCGCCCTCCCCGCGATTCCCGCCTGGGGCAGCGGCGGCGCCAAATGGACGCGCCGCGAGAGCAAGACCGACTGGAAAACCCAATTCGCCCGCCAGAAGCGCATGCAGCTCAAAGACGCTGCTCGCGCAGAGTCGCTGCCCGGATCAGGGACGACGACGCCATCGCGAACGCAGAGGATGCAGGACGCAGGGATCATGACCACCCACGAGGCAAGGATGCAGCAGTGGAAGCAGGAACTGGAGGCAGAGTGGACAAAGCAGCAGATGCGCGATTACTACAAGTCCGGTGCCAAGGGCGGCAAGTTTAAAGGTAAGCGCGAGAAGGGCGGCGTCAAGACGGGCGCCGCCGGCGATGGCGGGTTGTGGGAGTGATGCAGAGCTTTTGTTCAAGGATACCCTGCGCGCATTGTTGTATCGATCGTCGTTGTCGTATTGGATTGCTCGGTTTTCGGCTCATCAGCATTCGTTACAGCCATGGTGTTTCGAGACAGATCGGATGTGAATGAGTGTTCTTCGAAGAGTGTGTGTGTGTGTGTGTGTGTGTGACGACGTAAACATGAGAGGGCCTCAGTACACGCGCCTATCCTCATCCACTTCATCGTCAGCATTAGTACCCCCACCCAGACTGACATCGTCCATCTCGCCCTCGCCCTCGGCATCGTCGTCGGTCTCACCCAAGCTCTGCGCATGCGTAGTGGCGTCGACGTGTTTCTCCTCCTCGGCTTCTGCTCCGCTGACTGCTGTCGGTTCTGGTTCCTGCTCGGTAGTCTCGATAGCGTGGGAGGCGAAATCTTGCGACTCGGACGACGTGATGACGACCTGAGGCGGTGGTGGCGGGTGTGTTTCAGAATCGCCGTCTTCGGAGGGCGCCGAGGTGGTGATGATGGGAGGTGGTGCCGGCGTCGACGCCTCGTGACTGGACAGGTCTAGACCGAGTGCCGAGCCGGACGCATCTTTGTCGTCCAGTGCCGCCCCCGCAGCTTGCTCAGTAAGCGGCGAGACGTCCTCAGCTGCAAACGGTGCTGATTTCGCTGCCACCTCCTGCGTTGCCGCCCCTCGTGCCACTTTAGGCGTCGTATCAGCTGCTGCGGACTGTGCGTCTTTCTCCAGAGGCGGTGGTGGAGGCGACGTGCTATCCGCCGCCGCTGCCGATGTGGACGCAGCCTGCTTGCCGAGCACGTTGTCGATGCTCTGCCTCACCGTGCTGGCATTCGGCGGGTCCTGATCCAGGTAAAATGGCGAGATGCCCACCATCTTCTTCTGGTCGTGACACGCAAAGATCCAGTGCGGCAGCACCGCGGGGATGCTCAGCTGCATCGCCTTGGCATATCCCTGCCCCTGTGAGCCCTGGGGCGCATTCACGTCGCCTGGATTCCTCGGATCCGTGCACACGTAGTGCGTCGTGTCGATCTGGATGCGGTCGCTCCACTTGGCCTTCATGTTGGCCAACGCCCTCTTGGCCGCTTCGAGCATCTGGCGGTCGTGCACGTGGCCGAAGCAGACGCTGATGCCCGACGTGTCGTTGATGGTGTGTGTGCGCGTCTTGATCACGGGTGAGGACAAAGTGCCGGCTGTGGTCTTCATGACCAAGTGGAACGTGTATTCGGCATTCACGTCGAGACCGGACAGTTTTGTAGATGTGTTGTGCAGCGGATTCGGGATGGGTGCCAGCCTCTGACCATTGCGGTAAATGTCAAGCGACAGCAGCGTAGCCGTAGCAAGGCTCAGACGATCCCACTCCAGCGTCACGGACGTCTGGGTCACGTTGCGCAGTCGCAGCGCCGGTGCCTTGGGTGACTGCTGCCCAAACGTGTGCAGGATGTCTTGCTGCAACTGATCGAATTCGTCCTTCTGGCGTCGTTCCTGCTGGTCGTTCCGCATGACGCGGATGTTGACGACACTTCCGGAAGATACGCCTGGTGGAAGGAGTAGCGAGGGGAACTCGATGAGCGAAGCCTTGTCGCCAATGAGGATGGCCATGCCCGCATCGAGCTTGCCGACGGTGAAGGTGAACGAGTCATCTGAGCTGTTGGCCTGCATGGTGGAGTGGATGTAGTTGGGGGCGATTTGGCCGACGTAGTGAGCCGACATGCCGTCCGTGTCGTAGAAAGAGGTGATGCGATGAAGGATGACGGAAGCAAAGAGGAAGGAAGGGAAAAAGAGAAAGACAGGGTGCAAGTCTGAGCGCAGTTCAGAACACGCGCTGTCCCATGTTGCGCTTTGGCTTGGCCCACATTTCTTCTCATTCGGGGCCTCAGCCGAATGTGCAAGCCCGATTTCCATTTCTTGTGCCGCACAGACGACAGCGCTCTGCAGCCGCCTCAGTGTTTTCTTTTTGTAGGCGAATCCGAATTCCCAAGTCGGATTCACCGCTCCTTCTCACTCTTCCCTTTCCACCATCACCTGTCTGTCTGACACAGCAACAACGAGGCAAAAGGCAAGGAATGATCACATTCGTCCCTCTTTCGGTGCCATATGCCGCCGCCGCAGAATCGGCGGCGGCGGGTGGATCCGAAAAGAGCGTGCGAACCAAGCTGGAATCGGATGCAGCAGCAACAGCATCAAAAGAAAAAGAGCATCCGCGCGCTCTCGCCTACTTGCTGCAGATGGACGATGTGCGCGTGCTCGTCGACTGCGGTTCTGCTGAAGATTTCCTCTTTCATGGACCTTCCCAAGCGGACGACAACGGCGACGGCGACGGCGACGGCGACGCTGCCAAAAATGCCGAGTCCTCATCACAGCAACCCGAATCCTCTTCTATGGCCCAACAGCGACGCGCCACCGATCTCGATCTCAACCATCTCAAATCAGCACCTCTAGATACACTGCTCCGACAACTAGCGCCTACCATCGACCTGGTGCTCCTCTCGCACTCGTCGCTCGACCATTTGGGCCTCTACGCGTACGCCCACGCCAAACTCGGCTTACGGTGCCAAGTCTACGCGACGATGCCCGTGCAGAGCATGGGCAAGCTCACGGTGCTCGAAGCCATACAGACCTGGAGGAGCGAGGTTGATATCGAAAAGGAACCTACCTCTGCATCAACACGCCGCTGTCTAGCCGCAGCCGATGAGGTGGAGGAGGCGTTCGAACAGATCAAAACCGTGCGTTACATGCAGCCCACGCATCTCGAGGGCAAGTGTGCCAGTTTGACCCTGACCGCCTACAACGCGGGTCACTCGCTCGGTGGCGCAGTGTGGAAGATCCGTAGTCCCACCTCAGGCACTGTCGTCATTGCGCTCGACTGGAATCACAATCGAGAACGTCACCTCGACGGCACTATCCTGCTCTCTTCATCCGCCGCAGCTGCACCGGGTGCTCCTGGAGGTGGCAGCGCAGCAAGTGGCGGCTCCGATGCCGTGAGACGCCCGGACCTGCTCATCACCGAGATCGAGCGTGGCCTGGTCGTCAACACCCGCCGCAAGGACCGCGATGCAGCGTTGATCGACTTGGTGCACACCACGATCCAGGCGGGCCACTCGCTGCTGTTCCCCATCGACGCTTCAGCGCGGCTGCTCGAGCTCATGGTGCTGTTCGACCAGCACTGGGCGTACGCGTATCCGCACGCGCGGTTCCCGCTGTGCCTCATCAGCCGCACGGGTAAAGAGGTGATCGAGCGCTCGCGCACCTACATGGAGTGGATGACGCGCGAGTGGGCCACCAAGGCCAGCGAGACCATCGAGGCGGACAAGGATCGGCAGCCACCGTCACATCAAAACCGCAACACCCGCGGCGGCCACCGGCCCACAGCTGCAGCTGCAGCAGCGTCGTCCCCGCTCGACTTCAAGTACGTCCGCGTATTCCCCACGCTGCAAGCCATGGACGAAGCCATCCCTTCCGACCAGGCCAAAGTGGTGCTCGCCGTGCCGCCGTCCATGACGCACGGCCCGTCCCGACGCTTGCTCGCACGCTTTGCACAGAACCCGAACGACGTGGTGGTGCTCATCTCGCGCGGCGAACCCGGCTCGCTCTGCCGCGAGCTCTGGAACGCATGGAACACGTCCCAGCCCAAGAGCTTCGCCTGGACCCACGGCAAGCTCGGCTCGGCCGTGGCGCCCAAGAACACATCGCTCCGCTTCGAGCTCAAGAGCAAAGTTCCACTCGAGGGCGAGGAGCTTCGTGCGCACCTCGAAGCGGAACAGGCGGAGCGCGATCGGCTCGCGCAGCAGCGCGCGTTGCTCGCCAGGTCGCGCAGGAGGTTGGAGGCGGACGAGGATGAGTCTTCGGACTCGGAGTCGGAGTCGGATGGGGAAGGGGGTGGTGGGGAGGGTGAGGATGTGTACGATGTTGCAGCTGGTGCGGGGGAGCCAGCTGGGGGGATGGCTAGGAAGCGGCCGTTCGGGGTGGCGTTTTCGGAAGCTGCCAACGGCGGCGGTGCGGGTGGCGCAGAGGCTAGGGATGGAGGAGCAGATACGAACCAGCTGTCGTTCGATATCTACCTCAAGGGCAATGCGAGTCGGGCTACGTCGTTTTTCGGGTCCAAAGCGGGTCAAGAGGGTCCGTTTGGCCTCGGGGTGCGGTATCGCCTGTTCCCCGCGATCGAGCGCAAGCGGCTCGTGGACGGCTTTGGCGAAGTAACCGACGTAGCGCGCTGGCTGTCACGCCGCCGAGCGCTCGAAGCCGCCGAGTCCGCCGCTGCCGACCCCTTATCCGAAACCGCAGCGCTCAGTGCCGAAGCCAAGCGCAAGCAGCTCGCTGCCGAAGAAGCGCGCGCAGCAGCAGCCGTCCCGTCCAAGTACGTCACCGAGCACGTGCACATCCAGCTCGCCTGCCGCGTGGCGTACATCGAGATGAGCGGGCTCAACGACGGGCGCGCGCTCAAGACGCTCATCCCGCAGCTGCACCCGCGCCGGCTGGTCATGGTCAACGGCGACGCTCGCACTAGGGCGGACATGCTGGGTGTGCTGGGGGCGATCAAGACGCTGACGCGCGATGTGTATGCGGCGGAGTGGATGGAGAGGGTGCAGATTGGGCAGGTGACGAATGCGTACACGGTGCAGTTGGGCGAGGGGTTGTTGGCGGGGTTGGAGCTGAGTCGGTTTGAGGAGTTTGAGGTGGCGCATGTTAGGGCGGTGGTGAGGAGGAGGGTTGGGGTGGAGGAAGGGGATGGGGAGGGCGTGCCGGTGTTGGAGGCGGTGGCGGACGCTGCTGCTGCTGCGGCGGGTGGTGGGGACGGTGATGAGGACGACGACGACGGAGAGGGCACGGCGCAGCAGCGTACACTCACAGAGCTGTCCAGCGCGGGCATCGTCAAGCCCAGCCCTGCACCCACCGTGCAAGCGTCTCGCCTCCTCCCTCCCTCCACCGCCCCCTCCACCGCAGTGCAAGCGACGCTCTTCATCGGCGACCTCAAGCTCAACGCGCTCAAATCCCTTCTCTCCACGAGCCCGTACAGGCTGCCGGCGGACTTTGCGGGCGAGGGCATGCTCGTCTGCGCTCCCCCCGCGTCCCAAACGGCAGGGAGCATGGGCGCGGACGCGGTGACGGTGCAGAAGCAGGGCAAGGGCAGGATCGTGATCCAGGGCAATGTGACGAGGAACTTTGCGAGTGTTAGACGCGCGGTGTATGGGATGCATGCGCGCGTGGTTGCTGCGGCGGGCGCGGGGGAGGTGGCGCCGAAGGACGAGGAGGGAGAGGCGGAGGCGAAGCTGTCAGAGCAGGTGTAGGAGCGCTCTGAGCATGGAAGGCGAAGCAATGCACGACGTGTGTGCCACAGCAACGGCAGGCGCTTGTGTAAACCGTGCGTGAGCTGCAGCAGTGATCGGCGACTTTGTGCCGGTGATGCGCAGGTTTGAGCCAGCATGCGGGCTGCTGCTCGCAGCACAGAGTTGAATGCACGCTTGCCGCGAGACACCGCCTTCAGTCATGTCTTGCACTCTCTGACAGTTAGTCAGCTTTGGCCATGTAGCCGTCCTGGTCTACGTCTCCTCTACACACGATCAATTTCTCACAAACCATCAAGCAACTCGATCTGAAAACAAAACACTTTGTTAAACATTCAAAAGCAAGGAAAGGATGAAGCAATTATACGTAGCAGCATGCTTGAGGAACATGGTTTTGTGTGTGATGTAGAGATGAGATACGAGAGCGATCTCTGGTATGCGCGTCAAACTGGAACGGAGTCAGGGCAGTGGGAGGATCGAGATGAAGTGCACGCGGATGTGCATGCATGCTTGCATGCGGCAGTGGGCGTGCGTGCTGTCGAAAATGCGGGGTCAAATGAAATGACCATTCGACCATGCCAGGCTACGGCTCCTTCCAAGCTGACGAGAGCGTATCCACTCGGTCGACTCACGCAACATCGTTACCAATCGAGTTAGGCCCCAGATCGATGGCGGCAGCCTTCTCCCTGTCTTGCCTCGACTTCTTGACCATGCCCGCCGCAGTCAGGCCGTGCTGCTCGCTCGAGCTGGACACCACTGTGCCCTCGTTCTCGGCGGGCATGGCGACCTGCTTGACAAAGGAAAACTCGGCAGCATCCATGGTCTCGAGTACGCCGATGACGTTTCCGTGCGCGTCCTTGAAAACCTGCTTAGCATCGTCCGAGTCCTGCCCAATGTTGGCCGATTCGTACTGAAAGTACTTGAGGAACCAGTAGAAGCCGGACGTCACGATGGCAGCGGAATAGGGCGCAGCCAAGTACAGCCACGTGTAGCCCTCGTACAGGCCCAAGACAATGTCGGGTCCGATCGTACGAGCGGGATTGAGCGAGCCGCCGGTGTAGTTGGTGCCGAGCAATTCAGCGAGGAAGAGCGCGAGACCGATTCCGACCAGAGCAAGGAAGGTGCCTCGGTGCTTCTCGGCCGCAAGCAGGAAGATAGCCAGGATCAACTGTGCGGTCAGGAAGAACTCCAGCCAGAAGCCCTGTGCAATGTTGGTGCCGTTGGCAAGCGTAGTTCGGGCATTGAGTTTACCCGGAAGAATAGCATCGGCCATGGCAGCAGCCGCGATACCACCTGCAAATTGCGCGATCGTAAGGTGGATCAGCTGGAACCATCCGAGCGTTCCGGTCAAGAACAGAGCCAGGGTGACGGCAGGGTTGAAAAGACCGCCGGAGACACGGTAGAAGGTCTAGGCATGGACCGCCAGCGAGAAACCGAAACCGAGCGACGAATAGAGCAAGGCCGACGTGTCAGGGGGAGCGTTCTGACTTAGCGAGGTAGCCTGGCCATTGTTCTGACTGCTAGCTCGTGCGTTGGACGCCTCGGTCGCAATGCCGAATGCGAAGAAGAGGAACAGCACGGTGCCGACAAACTCGGAGATGAACGCAATGAGGTTGTTCTTGATCTGGAGTCGACGTCGAAGGGCGGCGCGGTAGTGGTGACGATGCTTGTGCTCCTTTTCGTTGACCTGCATGAAGGCGGGGAGCTGCTCCTCGATCATGATGCTCTCGCGTCGTTCGATCATGGTGGGCTGCTCGTAGGGACCATCGGCACCCGTACCGAGCGAGAAGATGGAAGGCTGAGCCACCATTTGGCGCGGGTTGCCTTCACCCGTGGGGACAGGTGCACCAGTGGGGGCTACAGCCATACCGCCGTGCTTATGCTCCTGACCTTCATTTTGCTTGGCCGAGTTGGAGCTCTCAGCGCCTACAGCGGTGCCCGTGGAGGAGCGCTCCTGAGCGTTGCGCTTCTGCGCCTCTTGCTCGGCGGCAGTGTCGTAGACGCCCGTACCAGCAGCGGGGAGCTGTGGGTTGGTGAGGTTTGTCGTAGGCGAGATCTGCTTGTCGTTGTCGGTGGTCGACATTGTGGTGATATCTTGATGCTGATCTTGCAGCGCTAAAGAAAAGTGTTTTCCAGTCCGGGGGTATTCTTGCTTGAGAGAGTATCAAAGAACCCGAACTGAGCAATCGTCCGTGCCTTTATGGGGAGACCTAAAGTAGGGAGATGGCTGTAGGGGTAAGAAAGGCCGATACCTTGGATGGTGATGGCCAAAGAGAAAGGAGGACCTGGTTGAGGGAGGCTCAAAAGGAATCGCTCCCAATCTCTCTCTCGAGCTGTCACACAACGACACACGATGGCGTTTGGGCGTCAATCACTTAACTTTGCTTCCTTCATAGAGCACATCTCTAGGCGAAATGCGAGAGTCGGTGCGAGTGATGCTAAATCGAGCTACACGACGAGATCACACAAGAGGGCGTAGCCGACCAAAGCCAGAGACAGAGTTCATACTGCACCCTCTCTCTCTGTGAGCTCCGAGGACAATAGACTTTTTTTTCTTCTCAGAGCTGCGTGCGAGCTGCGTGCGAGCTGCGTGGACACTGGGTGACGCGAGACACCTCTTCGCCCGGTTCAAACCCCGAACAGGCAAGGTGGACTCCGGAGACTGCTCAAGACTGCCAAGCCGAGCCTCACGAGCGTGAGTCTGTTGGAACAGCGGAGCGAGGCAGCGTATTACCTCAGTGTTGGTTTTTTGGGCGTTCGCATGCGAGGTGGTCGATTTTGACAGTCAAACTCCGCAAGCAGAAGAACGACTCCGTTCGGATCGTTGAGTGCGCATCGCGTAGATTGAGCAAAGCTCTCCGCTCTCGTTCCGGCCTCTACCTTTCGTCATTGGTCGCGAGCGGATCTTGAATACGAGTGCTTCACATGTCGGTCACCTCGGTGAACGTTTGAACGCACTATCACAGCACAGTCGATGGGAGTCGTGATGGAAATGCTTGGATCGTGGGGGGGGGCAAAAAAAAGTGGCGCTGAGATCGCGGGTGTGACAGAGTCACTGACTGAGAGACATTCACCCCGCCTTTTAGTGTGGACGTCTTGCAAGCCACACACTTCCTCGAAGGCTTTCTACTAGAATTCATTCAAGGCAGAGACTTCTTTTGCTCATTGAAAGCGAATGACAGTCTCGCACGAGCCGATCAAGATTTCCAAATGAAGTCGCATGCTGAAGATTCCCTCGCCCTTGCCTCATGCTCCTTGCATCTCGCTATTGATTCGAGCTAGAAACGAAGACCGGAGCCGGGCTCCGTCGGCAGGCTCACCCGTGCATGCTGCATCTCATTCTTCTTCTTGTACGACGACAGCAGCGTCCAAATGCCGTCCTCGCCTTTTTCATGCCATTTTTTCCTGCGCGCCAATTTCCGCCGCTTCGGGACGGAGAGCACGTACGTCATCTTGCACCATTTTCATTTTGTTCCGGCGAAATTTTTGCAGCTGTCAATGCGCTCCGCTATTTTTAGAAATCTTCTCCCATCCAGAACCAGCAACTCATTTACGGGCAGCAAGATCACGGCCACTGCAACCTCAATGGGACCCGATACCGATCGATTTGAAGACACAACGACCCGATCCTGATCGCGAAGAGAATGTGTGTTGCTTGCAGAAGGATAAGTGAATGAAAGATATGCTGAAGTCCGGTAGAATCACTTGCCAGCCAGCAGATCGCGCCCTTCCGCAGCGTCTTGCCAGCTGCCATCGCCCGCTGAGCCAGTCCCTGAGCCTCCCGATCGACGATCCGCCTCCTCGCCGTCTTCATCGTCGCCCAAGTCGACAATGGCTCCCGTTGTGATTGTAGCCCTTTCGCTTGCGGCGCCTTTGCCAGCCGTGGTATCCGCTTCCTCGTCGTCTTCTTCCGCCTCGTCGTCGTGCAGGGCGAATCTGCGGTCGCCGTCCGTTTCGTCGTCTTCGAGGTCGTCGCGGTACGGTTCGTCAGCGCCTGCCCCACGTCCACGGCCAAGCAGACCTCGACCTTCGCGGGATTGCGATGCCCCGCCACGCTCGTCTTTGTCTTCATCGTCATCAGAGCCCTCGGCAAATGCATCGTAGAGCTCCTTGGTCCTGCGCGACTTTTCGCCGTTGCCGCCACGACGCGAAGATCGACGCCCGTCGTCATCCAGCTCGCCCATAGCCACCTCCTCATCGTTGGCGAGGGACTCGTATCCGCCTCCACTCCCACTACCCAGACCTCGACCCAGCTTCCTCTTGCGCATCACAAAGAACGCCGCAAGCGATCCGGCAAAGATGACCACCAGTCCACCAGCCACCACCACCCAGGTGCTGTTCTTCTTGAGCCCTTGAATGTAGCCCGTATCGGCCTCGGGCTGCACACTGATCGGCACGCTGCCGTTGTGGTTGGTGAAATCGACGTGCGACTCTCCCTCGGCAATACCGTGATCCGACGGCAGGTGGTCTGTGGGCTTCTTGAGCTGCGCCGACGAAGTGTAGCTGGGCGGCATCTTGATGGTCGTGGTCTCCGGAGCGGCGGGCAGCTTCTCGTGGAACTCGACCGAATCTTCAGGGAAGTTCCACGCGACGGCCTTGGATGGATCGATGGATGCGCCCCACAAAGACATGCTCCATGCATAGATGTTGCCCACCTTGTTGGGATGCGCCGGGTCAAAGACGCGCAGCTTCCACTCGCCAATGGGTGACTCGTCCCAGTGTTTAAGCGTCATAAAGGACCAGCCGGGGAAGCCCGTGGTGGCGTCATCGTAGCGTCGCGACCGTGCCAAGGCCGACTTGGTGCCGTGCGGCGAGATGAGCTCGACGTTGACGTCGCCGCGGCGCTGGTGGGTGATCCACACGCGAACTGTAACGTGCTCGACCGAGGCCAAGTTGGCTCCCTGGAGGTGCTCCTCGGTGATGGTGTATGTCGACTCGGTGCCGGACTCGGTGATGAGCGTCTCGGTGGCAGGTACAGTGATATTGGGCGACTCGTACCACGCCTGCGGGTTGACCAGCTGGTGACGCTTGGCTTCCTCGACAAACTGATAGGCATCGATGAGGCCATATCCATATTTGTGGTTGAAGTGTCGACCTGCTTGCGTCTGCTGCCAGTCGGGGTCTTCCGGGTTGAACTTGACGGCACTGCGTACGGCAATGTGCTGCACATCACGCCACGTCAGCTCGGGGCGCACGCTCAGACCCAGCGCGATCACACCAGCGGCGAGAGGAGCGGCGGCACTGGTACCGCCGTGCGAGCCTGTGCATCGGTTGACGCCGTTCCAGGCGACATCGGTGGTGTGAATGTGGTCTCCACTCCCGGAACTCCAGCTGGTGGCGATGATGGCCGAGCACATCTCCGAGTACCAAGGATGTTGACCCTCGCGATCGACGGCAGCAATGGTCATCGAGTAGATCGAGTTGGTGTAGCCGTCAAAGTTGCACTGGTCGTCCGACGCGCCTCCGTTGCCGCCGGCAAATACGAAGATGCTGCCTTTGCCGTCGCGTCCGTTCTGTACACCGTTGAGCATGGCCTTGGCGATGAGGCCCTTGGGCGCGTCCATGCTGCGTCCGTCGTCAGGCGGACCCCAACTGCAGCTGTAGATGTCGTTCTCCTGATAGGCGTAGTTGAGCGAGGCAGCCTCGTCGACGTCCGAGATGGGGCCCGAAAGGATACGGACACCAGAGACCTTGGCTTCGTAGGCAACGCCAACACCGCAAACATCGTTCTTGACTGCAGCAATCTCGCCGGCACATCGTGTGCCGTGCTGGTCGTCGCTCTCACGAGGTTCAGGAAGCTCAGTGTGCGAGTTGAAGTCGTAGCTGCCCGGAGCGTAAAAGTTGTCCTTGAGATCGGGGCTGTGCATGTCGAGACCGTCGTCGATGAGGCAGACTTTGATGTCGTTGCCCAGGATGCCCTGATCCCACACGGCGGTGACGTTGAGGTCGTTGCCGACTTTGCGATCGTTGGCGAGATGCCATTGATCTGTGAAGATGGGATCTCTGATGTTGAACTGGGACATCATTTCGGCTGTTTTGACGGCAGGGATGGTGGGAGGTCGAGGTGCGGGATCAGCGGACCTCACATGAAATGGCCATGCGTCGGGCGCCGGAAGTGGATCGCGAGGCTCAGGATAGATGTGGGGCATGTTGGCTGGATCGTAGATGACGTTGCGCTTGTGACGCCGCCTGACTTGTTGACGCTCGACGGCCTTTATCGAGAGTGCAGCGGCGTGCTGACGCTTGGAGAGGTTGTGGGTGGTGGTGAATCCAGGCCGGCGAGCCGAACGGCGGATGTGGGACCATCGTTGGAGGATGGGGTCTTGATGTTCGGGGACGTCTGGTCGTGCTAGAGAGGCAGAGGAGGAGGAGGTAGATGCAGAAGAAGAGGCGTCTGCATCGCTGCGCTTCTCCAATGCCTCTGTTAGCTCTGGCATGGGCTTTTCTGATCGAACGAGCCAGTGATTTTGCAGTTCACCCGCCCTCTCGACAAATTCGGCGCCGAGCGAGTCTGCGACATCGCGCGGGTCGACGTCTTGGCCAGCACGGGCATGCACCTCGACGACATAGTAGTGATGTGTATCGTAGGATCGCTTGGCAGGGAGTGGAACGGTGCGTTTTTGATGCGACCATGGATGGTGTGTTGAGCGCTTGTGGTGTTGTGGGACATGGTGATTTGCTGGTGCTTCCGTCAAGCAGCTTCTGACAGCGAGCGAGGCCTCGCCATTTGCCGCAAGCTGAGCAGTAGTGGCAGAGACGGCCAAGATGCCACCGAGAAGGAGCGACAGGGAGCTCGACAGCTTGATGGCCTTCATTGCTGGGAGTACGGATGTGATTACGGTGATGAATCCGGAAGAGCTGAAAGATAGAGCAAGCTTTCAAAGCACCAAAGGCCAGCTTGAGGCGGCGTCGTGTGAGGCCAGTGCCACAGTGCGAGATCGAAGTTACAGTCTTTTATGACCTTTGAACCATGGGCGTCCTGAGATGTCGTGATTCGATCGATAGTATTTGTTTGTCTTCCAAAAGAATGTCCTCGATGGGTGCACCTTCGGAGCTCGATGGACTTGAAGATGGTGGTTGAAGGGGGAATAATGAAGAGTGGCGTGACACTTTCGACAACTTGCAGTCCGAGCGAGATGGCCTGTGTGCTCTGCTCTCTGCTCTTGCTTGGCTGCTGTGCTGAGCTGGAATCTCAGGGTCGCGTGTCTTTCAAAAGTCGGAAGCTTTTTTTTTTGTCGACTGCGTTGCTTTGAAAGCTGCCGAAAATCTGAAAATCAATTTAAAATTTTTTTTTTTTTTTTTGGCTGGCAGACACGCAGAGATGCATGCGCCTTGCGTGTGTGTGTCTCTGGTCTCCTCGCTTTTTCTTCTGCAGCGAGCGAGAATCAGCCCCCCCCCCCGTCAGCCAGCCAGTCTCGGGCTGAAGCCTGTCTGAAACTGCGTTGCAGCCACGCCCATCTGTTCAGTTTCCCCTTGCTCAGCTGCTGTGCTCTATGCAAGGGTCTCCGCGTCGCTCGTTTCTCTGCACATGCACTTCGCATTGCTCTTGCTCTGATCACGCTTGAAGGCGACTGGCTGACGATCTACCGTTCGGAAGGGCTATGCTGATCACAGCGTTCTCGCCAGATGCCCGATGAGCTCATTTTGCACACCCCGATGGGCTCATTTCATATGATACTCACAACCCTCTTCTCATCACTCCCTGATCTATAAACATCAACGAGACCCAAATGTCCATGCATAGCATTGCGAGCGAAGGAGCGAACAACAATACAAGGGGAGAGAAGAGCTACAAGAAACGAGTGTGTTCTGGCTCACAGAGCATCGTGCTCGTCAGCCACCGTCCGCTTGCCACCGTCCACCGCGGACGATCGCTGCGAATACCGCCTTACCAGCCCGTCCGCCGCCGCAGCCACCAGATCCACGGGGCTCAGCTCGCGCTGCCACGTCGCCATATCAATGACGTCCGTCTTGGCCAGCTGTCTGCGCACCAACGAAGCTGCCACGCTGTCGTCGTCGCTGTCCTCTGCAAGCGCTCGACGACTCGATCCACTGCCACCAAACGTGCTGCTGATGCCGCTCAAGATACCCTGCAGGCTCGACCCGCTCAACGGGCATGGGAACGAGATGTTGCGGTTGATGTTGACCGGCACCGAGATGCTCAGCGCCTCAATGTCCACGTCGATCTTGAACAGGAAGCTCAGGTCGCCCGACCCGCTCGATCCGCCAAACAGGTTGATCCCGCAGTCGGACGCAATGTTGCGGATGATGCTCAGATCCGAGTCCTGGCTCTGGTCGTACTTGATCTGGAACGGGAACACCACCGTCGTGTTGGCGTTCGGCTGGATCTTTTGGTTGGTCACCGTGCCGTGGCCCAGCACCACCGACGTGTCTGCTGAATCGTACGCGTTGGCGGTGAGCTTCTTGATGTTGGCCGAGATCGAGTTGGGGTTGCTGACCGAAATGTCGACGCTGACGTTGAACGCAAACGCGCCGTTCTGGTAGGTTACGGCGCTCTGATTGGGAACGCCAAGGCCCGAAATGGCCACGTTGGGTGGGCGAAGGAACATGATGATGAGCAGGATGATCGAGACGATGAAGATGATGGCGAGGATCAGCACGCCAAACACGATCCTGCACAGCTTGGCAGGGCAGCTGCGTGATGAGAACGCCTGCTTGTCCTCCTTGGTCCAGATCGAGTTGCCGCTCGCACGCTTGGCTGCGTACGGGCTGCCGTAGCCAGCCTTTTCCGAAGCCATGTTGGCGTCAGTTCCACCTGCGCCTGCACGGGTTGGGTCGTCGTAGCGGTCGATGTAGTCGTCCTCGGCGTCTCTGTGCAGTCCACGCGATGGATTGCTATCGTGGCTGTCTCCGAGGTCGTCGCGGTAGTGGTCCTGATCCTGATGCGTGCCAGAGTAAGGAGCGTAGTGCTGCTGTGAGTCGGCAGAGTAAGGATCGTGAGAGTAAGGATCGTGGGTATGAGGCAAGGTCGAAGAGACTTGGGCTCTGGGACTTTGAAAAGCGTACGACATGGTGGCGGAGAAGGAGGGAGCTCTTCGATCTCGAGCTCCGGCCTGTGTCTCTGTGTGTGTGTGTGTGGATTCTCGATAGAGAGGGCGAGGCCAGATGTCACGATTCGTTTTGATTCGATCCTCTGTCCAGCTTTGCCGAGCGGAGCGAGATAGCGCGAACCAGAGAAAGAGGACTCTTTTCGCTTCTCTCTGCCTCTTGAGACGATGATGAGTCGATGTCGACGGCGTTCGAAAAAGTGAGGTTGAAGCAAACAAGCAGTGCATGAACAGTCGAGAGGTAGAGCGAGAGAGAGAGAGAGAGCGAGAGCAAAGCACTCGCGCTGCTGTCTCGGCACAACAGAGGAAAAGGCGGTGCTGCGCGCTTGGCTGTCAGCGAGAGAAAGACAGAGAGGGGCAGTGCACGAAATCCATGCGGAGACCGAATTTCGACAAAAAGGGTCGCGATCCACGCACGCTGCTCAATTTTCAATTTGTCGCTTCGGCAAGAAGGTCTCTCCGCGGCCAAAGTGATAAATCGCCGTTGGACAGGTTGGCCAAAAGGATGCCCTTTGCTTTGGTCGTCACTGTGTCGACGACGAGTGCGCAGAGCAGAACTTGGCCGGCGGTGCAGTGCAGCGTCTGAACTGCTAGCCACAGCCATCATCTTCAAACGATAGCTGCCGTCCTGACGAATGGTGTAAGCAATGTGCGCCTGCTCTTAGATGGCAAGATGGCACCGGCCACCACGACCTACGCGGATGCATACGAAAAGGCAGTGCTCAGAGAAAGGCTTCATCGTGAGAGAGTGTCTCAGAGCGAGTAGAAGTTGGCCGTGCCGCGAGGTTTTCTCGATTTCGGCGACCAAAAAAAAAAAAAAAGAAAGAGGTCGCGTGGCTGTGGTCGTTGTCAGATCGCCGATCTATACTTCCATTCAGAACGGCGATTCCCGATCTGGCCCAGCAGCGTTCGGCTTCAGAACGTCACCCACGACTTCACACACTGACACAGAGAGAAGGTATGCATTCCAAGCTCGAGACGAGGCCATGGTGGCGCAACAACAGCAACATGCTCTCTTCTAGACCTGCTAGCACTACTTTCTCTTGCCCTTTTTCTTCTTTTTCTTGTTCTTCTTGTTGCCAGCACCAGCGCCACCGCCCATGGCAGAGTCGTGCGTTCCCTCGTTAGTGTCCGCTTCTCCTTCCGCATCATCACCTTCTCCACCGTCCTCCTGGTCGCCGTGCGCGTCTGATGTAGCCGAAGTGCCCTCTGCAGCCTTTACAGATGCCTCAGTGCCATTCGCGTGCGAAGGCGTCTCCTCAGCTTCACCCTTCGCATCGCCAAGTTGCTTCTGGTCAGCTTCCACAGTGTTACCGCCCTTTTGAGCGTCGACCTTGGTTTCGGCAGCAGCGTTGTCGGCACTGGCAGAGGCCGTCTCGACAGCATCGGATTCCTCAACGACGTCCGAGCTCGCTCCTTCCGAGGCTTTCGTTGCGGCGAATTCATCCGCCTTGACTGTCGCGGCGCCGGACGAGTCTTGGTCAGAGTTCTTGTCTTCCTTGACTTTTTCCGTTTCGAGTGCTTCGCCATTTGGCTTCTGTTCCAGCGGTGCTTCAGTGTCCACTTCCATTTTTCCATCGGCTGCGTCAGATTCGTTGTCGGTAGTGATCGCCGCGGCCTCTTCTGTGGTCTTTGCGTTTGTTGCGTCGGAAGGCGCGTTTTTCGCAGCTGCATCTACGACCTTTGCCTCAGCAGGCTGAGCGGCCACAGTGTCTTTGCCCTCGGTTTCCGCCTTCTCTTCCGACTTCTCCCCAGTTGTCGATGCCTCTCCTACCGGCACACTCTCCGAGGGCTGTGCGGTGCTGCCACTGGCTGCCGTCGTGGCAGTCGTCACAGCTTCCGGTTGACTACTGAGTCGAGCCGACGAACTCGATTGCTGTGCCCTCTTTCTCGCTGCTTCAGCAAGTCGCTCCTTCAGAGACATTCGACCAGGCTTGGCTGGCGTGCCTGTTGGCGTCGTGGCTGCCGGCGTAGATGCACCGCTGCGCGCCGGAGACGACTCGTCTGCCGCACCTGTGTGCACCGCCGTGGAAATGGAACGTATATCCTTCTTTGGAGTTGCAGGTCCTTGCGACTCGTCTGCCTCAGTGGCGACAGGCGCAACGGCTGCTGATTTAGCCGTCGCCGAGTCCAACGCATCTTGCGGCGTGGGTTCTGCCGCAGACGCCTCTTGCACAGCTTTTTCCAATGCAGGCAAGGTAGTGGCAGCGCCTTCGTCCGCCTGTTCTTGCGGCTCGGCGAAAGTACGCTCGGCATCCTGCCCCTTTTCAGGAATGCTCTCCGTGACTTCCGGCTCTTTTGAAGGAGCCGGTGCAGCAGTGGCAAGGTCGGACGAAGCTCGGCCGTCCTCAGCCAGCACCTTGGCAACTGCATCCGGCGCAGGTACAACGGGCGCCACCAGATCTTCCGACTCCCTTGCATCTGCCTCGTCAGCTTTGACAATCGCTGCCGACTGCAGGTCCTCCGTCTTCGAGGGCGGAGTGGGCGGTACAACGTTGATCTCCTCTTCGATGCTTTGAGCGCCTGATGATTTCACATTGGCGGTTGAATCGGCAGCCGATGTCTGGCCCTGCTGAACACCCTCGGTCGGAGCATCTGAAGCGCCACCTTGCCCGGCAGCCGTACTGGCAGTAGCGACCTGCGATTGTTGGCGCTGCATCTGCAAGCTTGTGCGCGGCGTCGACTCTACGGACTGTTGCGACACCATCGGCGTCGAGCCGCCTGGCACGTCCGTGGAGGCTCGAGGGCTGCCCAGCTGGCTCTGCTGTTGCTGCTGTCGACGAGCAAAGATGTTGGGGATGCGCGGCTTGTAGGTCACAGGTCCGAACGGCGAGGAAGCCGGCTTGTCCACAGCAGGCGAGCCAGGTGCAACGTCACTGTTGGGAGTTGAAGAGCCGGTCGAAGTCGTCACATTGACCGTAGGCGCTTGCGCAACGCGTTTGGCGGCCAACACCTGTTGCATGGCCTCGTCCTTCCATTCGACGTGCTTCAAGACCGACAGCTTGGCACCGAGATAGCGCACGTCGGTCTGCATGCGATCTAGCGCCTGCTGAGTCTGCACGGGAACCTTCTCGAACTCCTGGGCGAGGCGGCTGTCGATCGCACACAGCACCTGGCCAATGACGTGCTCCACAACCACCGACTGGAGATACTTGCTGAGAACTTTGTGCAGCGTGGCCGTCTCCTTGACCAGGTCGGCGGCGTACTTGTTGGGATCGGCATCCTTGCTTTCGTCACCTCCCTGTTCTTCAGCACCTGCCTTTTCCGCATTCCAGTCGATGGCGCTCAATGTGCGGCAATGGACAGTGAGGCGATCCGACATGATGGCGACGAGCTTGGCGTGGATCTCGTACTGGTGCTCCTGGAAGTCGCGACGCAGCTTGTCAAATTCGGTGAGCATGACAGCTTGCTTGGGCGAGAGGTGACGACGCACCGTCTCGCGGATGTAGGGGATGAGCGAGATCATGATCGATAGCGATTGGGACGCAAGCGCCAAATGCTTGGCGGTGATGTTTTTGAGGCCAGCGGATCGCATGGCTCCAGCGCCAAGCACAACTTGGCAGGTGCGCGAGTTGAACTGCTTGAGGAACTCGACGACCCTCGCCATAGCCTCGGTGGTAAGCAGCGGCAAGTTGATGATGACCTTGAGATAGTCGACAAGCAGTGCAAGGACATCGAGACTGGCATCGACGACAAAGTACTGACGATCCTCAATGTCCAAGGTCTTGGCCGAGGCGGATGCCGCGTCTTGATCGGATTGCGAATCTGCTGTCGCCTTTGATTGTTCGTTGCTGCTTTGATCGAGCCGAGCATCGCCACCAGTGACGACGAAGTCGGCGGGGTCTTCGACGGCGCTGCTGACAATATGTCGAATCTGCGCCTGAATTTGGGCGCCAACATCTGCCTGCGCCCACGTCTCCTCTTCCACAGCCTTGGCTGCGCGTTCGATGCGCCGGCGATGAAAGTTGGCAAGGAAGCCCTTGGCCTGGCCAAGAATCGTGCCGCGCAATCCAACGATCATCTTGCGGCAAAGCCGTTCGGATGACAAGACGAAGCCCCAGCAGAGTTGAAAAACGACGAGGAAGGGCGGCAATTCGAGCGATGCGTGGGTGGTAGCGCGAAGGGAAAGCAGACGCGCGCAGAGGCTATGCGCCTGTTCGGCCGATGCGACCACCGCCTCGGACAATTTGGCTGGCAGATTCGTGGGGACGCCTGACGGCATGACCGGCGGCAACGGGAGCCCTGACGAGACCGCATTGCTCGGTGTAGTGGCGTCTGTGGCGTGGCTGTTTCCAGCTGCAGAGTCCTCTTCGGCGGATCCGTTGGCCGAAGTTGCGTCCAAGATGCGGGGCACGAGCCTGCACTGTGCGTCGATCGCCTTGAGACATTCCATCAGCGTGTCAAAGAGCTCTCGGGCCATGTTGAGGAAAGAGGCGTGCTCGAGGTCTCGTATGCGTGCGGCAGGCGGTGGCAGATTGTCGTGGTCGTCGATGTTGGCCAGATCCTCTGTAAAGAGCCATTTGACGGTCTCGGCCATCTCTGCGCTTGGCTGCGAAAGCGTGGTCCTCCACGTCTCGCGGATCGCTTGGATGGCCACTTCACGGTAAGCCGAGACGGCCTTCTCGATGCCTCCAGTCTTTGCGAGTCCGAGCACGAGAGGCGCTATGCGAGAAGCCAGCTCGGAATCGGATGGCGAGAGAGTGCGACCAGAATGACCGAATGGCGACGCCGGCGGTTTGGACGGAGTCAGATTCGATTCGGTGGCTGCGACGGATGGTGTAAGCATTGGTTGCTGGCTGGACTGAGCAGCAGCTTTGTCGAAGTAGCTGCTATCGTCAGCTGGTGACGTGGAGGAGGCTTCACTTTGTCTGTAGGCTGCGAGTCGGGCGTCGATGTCCTGTCGGAATATGGCGATGAGATCTTGCTCGAGCATGCCGGACAAGGTGTGTTCCATTTCGTCCAGCTGCGCAGGAATGCTGGCCAGACATTGCAAGTCGGACAACGAGACCTGAGCGTCGGTTGCGGTCGCACCATTGACTGCACTTGGCTTCGTGTGCACTCCGTTTGAGGCTGGCTCCTCTTGGCTGTCCTTTTGACGCAGCGCGGACCTGAGCTTGTTGAGCAGGTCGAGAGCCTCTTCGGTCTCGCCTTGTTGCAGCAAAAGACGTACAAGATCGCGACGCTCTACGATCTGGCGCACGTCCTGGACCACGATCTGCTTGCGTTCAAGCTGACGTCGGTGGTGCTGTTGTTGAATGACCTGCAATCCTCTCTTTGCTTGGTTTTCGTCGATGCTGTCGAGCTCGGACTTGAGATGATCGATCTTGCGGAGGCAGCTCTCGGCTTCTGCGTTGAGATCGTTGAGGTTTTCGAGTGCAGCAAAGAAGGAGGAGGATTGCTGGCCGATCTCGATGATGAGATGCTGCTCGATGACGTCCGAGTAGTAGCTGAGTTTTTCCTGAAGCATCTGGTTCAAGGCGACGTCGTAGGTGGGAGCCATGCTGCCGTTCTGTTCGGCAGGCGAGGTGGAGGCGACCTTGTAGCGTTCGGTGACTTGGTCGAATGTGTATGGGTTGCCGAGGTCAAAATCTTCGGAGAAGAAGACTTGGGGTACAGCGCTGAGGTTGGGCAGCCGCTTGCGTGGCTGTGGTGGCGGCGGCACCGCTTGGAGGTCGGCCGAGAGCGAGGCCATACTAGGAGAAGAGCGATGCCGTGCGTTTGGCCTGCCGAGTGGTTCCGAGTCATGCGAACTGTCGTAGGCAGATGGGCGTTGTTGTTGTTGTTGCTGTTGTTGCTGCTGCTGCTCGATGGTGGCCTTGCCTTGCCTTCCCATGCTCTGATTTCGCATGAAGCGGTCCCATTCTGGGCGTACGGAGGATAGATAAGAATCAAGCTCGGCCTTTCTGACCTTTGGGATCTCTGCGGGGACATGGTTTGGCGTGATGAGCGGGAAACGAGATGATTTTGGGTCGATGGGATGCTGGCGTTTGGCCGGGTTGTTCAAGACGGTCGAGATCGCATTGAAGCCGGTCAAGGCGATTGCAGGAGAGTTGAAGCCAGAGCCGGCAAGACTGAGCGAGGACCCGGCAGCGCCTGCGGAAGAGTAGATGCTGCGACCGAGGCGGGAAGCGAGAATGCTCGGGGCAAACGAGGCGCTGTGAATGGTCGAATCGGCGTCTGAGTTAGGGCTTCCTGGGCTAGCGATGCCATTGCGGAATTGGATTGAGCTGAATGTGTGGTCGTTCGAGGTGGTGGCATCTTGTTGTTGCTGTTGCTGTCCGGGATCGCGACCAGAGGAGGTCGAGGCCGAAGCCTCATCAAGGCCAGAAGACATGGTGCCGACCTGTCCAAGAAGAGCGTTGCGCGCGGTCCATCGAGGGGGAAGCCAGATCTCTAGCTCGGCTCGAAGGCAATCGACAATGATGGAGGTGGTGGTGGTGATGAGGCAACAGCTGCCAATGTGTTGGAAAACGTGTCTGAGTGTGACTGTGTGTTGGTCGATGCGTGACTAACGCTTGGCCTTGACTCGAGTTGCTCTCGAGTTGCTCTCGAGTTGCTCTCTCGTTTCGACGCTCTTGGCACGCCTCCGAAGCTAAGGCGCGAATTTTTCGGACTTGTTACGCCGCTGCTCCACTAGCTGCAGTCGAAAAAATAATCAGCAACTGCACGGATCAGCCGAGCCTTCCCCAAAAAAAGGGTCTCTCTCGGCTGAGCCGAAGTCACTGCTCGCGAGGAGCGTGTTTCTGCTGCCCACATCGGCAGCACCTTTGCGCTGCAGCATTCTTGACTCTTGGCAAAAGCAGCACAACCCGCGCACGCTTATCACGGCTCAACTCGCCGTCACCTCTGACTTGCAACAGCAGCAAGCAAATCGGATCGTCCTGCCGGCGCCTTTCCGACGCAGTAAAGCGAGACGAGTGTGCGCGCGGAAAGCAATTTCAAGGAGGAATTCGGCGCCTTCTAGTCAGCGTGGTGTCAGAGTAAATCGTATGCTGTAAGACGGGGCGCGTTCGGGCTTTTGGCGGTCCGATCCGACGGATACCCACGCAACGGCGGTGAGCTTTCTTGTTGGGCCTTCCGTTTCGGTTAACTTAGCTTCCTCTCTTGCTCTTGTCTTTCTTTTTTGGACCGACCGACCGACGCTACCGAAGCAACAGCTACCTTGCCCCGCAAGAATCACACAAATCACACTCTTGCTCTGTGGAGAGATCCGAAGGCGTCCCTCTCCTCGACACACGGCTGATGCCACTCGAATAATCTCACTTACTACTACTACTACTTCTACCACCACCACCACCATCATCATTCGTTCACCATGGCGTATCCGATGGCTTTCCCACCCACGGCGGTGCGCCCTTTGCCAGGCGGCAGCACAATGATCTCGGCACAGCCACCCGCTCCCTCGGCCGCCGCCATGACCACTGAATCGTTCGATGCTCCTGAAGGCATGTACGTCTGCACCTTTCGATTCACAGCACCACCGCAGCCCATGATCCATCTCAACCCGGTACCCACCACCCAACTCGGACTGTCGGCCGTCTATCCGACACCTCGAGTATCGACCGTCAGTCTGCGGTATCCCGTCTCTTCCAAAAAGGCATCCGATGCCAGCACATCCGAATTTCCCTCAAGTACAGCTCCGAGCGTGCTTCTCGAGGCGCCGCTCGCTTCTCAAGGTATCGATGCTCCTTCCTCAAGCCTCACGGGTGGCCTGCCTCCAGGCAGCACAGGCCCCTTGGCGGGCATTGCCGGCATCGGCGGTCCTGGTATGGGCTTTTCTGGTCTCGGTGAAACGATGGGCAAGCTCAGTGCCAAACCAACTCGTCCCAAGAACAGCCTGAAAAACACCTCGAGCAACTTTGTCAATCGTATGATGACCCATCCGGATCTCGCAAAGATTCTCAGCGCTCGCACCGACTCGGAACACTTCACCTTTCTCACCAACGCCCGCTCCTTCTTCTGGCTCGCCGACACCAACGGCAGAACAAAGGAGAGCTTGGCTCGTATCACATTCAGTGCTTCTCCTTCGGCACACGACGTCAACCAGTTCACTCGCGCACACGATCGACTCGATATCGTGATCGGTTTTGTCACGGGTGACTTGATCTGGCTTGATCCCATCGCTTCCAAGTACACGCGTATCAACAAAGGTGGTTGTATCACCAGTTCGGCTGTCACACAGGTGCGTTGGCTTCCTGGAAGCGAGAATCTCATCATGGCCGCACACGCAGACGGCAGCGTACTCATCTACGATCGCGAGCGCGAAGACTCGAGCGACTTTGCCCCCGCCGTATGGGAAGCCTTTGCTGGCAGCACTCCGTCGTCGTCGAGTGCCGTACTTCAGTCGGCTACCGGCATCCCCGGCACACCCTCGTCCGCTGCCATGTCGGCGAGCCAGACTTCGGCCTCGAACGCCTCCTCTCACTCGAACCCTACTTCAGCAACAAACAGCATGACACTGGCCTCGGGTATCACCGAGTCGCGTCCCATGCTCGGCGCGCGCACAGTCACCAGCTCCACCGCCACCACCACCACACAAGCCGATGTTGGGGACACCAACCTCTCTAGCAGCTCCGGCAGCGCCTCGCATCTGCCCACGAAACCAAGAAATGGTGTCGCGGCGTCCGGGACGCTGTCTCAGCGACGCCAAGCTGCGGAGCCTGGCTCGGACGGCCAGCCGCTGCTGCTCGTCACCAAGCCGGGCAGTGTTCCCATCGCCTCTGGCCTCCCCTCGGGGTCGTCGTTGCACTCGCGCGAGTATCAGCAGGCTGCTGCTGCTGCCGCCGTCGCTGCTGCCAATGCCAGCTCGAATGGGAACGGCCTGTCGGGCAAGGGTAAGGAGACGTCGTGGTCGCGGCTGAATCCCGTCTCGCACTGGGCCGTGTCCAAGACGCGCATCACCGACTTTGCCTTTTCGCCCGACTACTCGCATGTGGCGCTTGTGGCTGAGGACGGCATCCTGCGCATCGCCGATGTCAACTCGGAACGGCTGCTCGACACGTTCGAGTCGTACTTTGGCGGATTCAACTGCGTCGTGTGGTCGCCTGACGGCAAGTTTGTGCTCACGGGAGGCGAGGACGATTTGGTGACCGTCTGGGCGCCGCGCGAGGGCCGGATCGTGGCGAGGTGTCAAGGGCACACGTCGTTCGTCACGGCACTCGCATGGGATCCGTGGCGGTGGTCGTCGGACGACCGCACCTACCGCTTCGCCTCGGTGGGCGAGGACTGCAAGATGATTCTGTGGGACTTTTCCAGTGCGGCGCTCAACCGGCCCAAGACGTATGCGCCGCACAGTGCCGCGCCGAGACGCAGCTCGGTGGGGCTGGGATCGACGTACTCGCTCGTGGACAAGCACGGCACTGCTTCGCTCGTGCGCTCGCCGGGGTCGGTGCTCAACGGCCGTCGCATCAGCACGTCGGCGCTCGCCAGCGCGGGCGATCGCGTCTCGGTCACGGACGACACGATTCGACATCCGGCGCTGCCACGGTCGGAGGTGGCCATCCTGCAGCCCGTGGTCACCGTCGAGGTGGGCGGAGAGATCCCGACGGGCCTGCGCTTTGGCCCGGATAAGGTGATGGTGGTGCGCAAGAATGCTGCGATTGACACGTTCACGCGCCCGCTGCCCAAACAGCTGCCTGCGAGTGTTGCCGCGTCCACGTCGGCGAGCACGGACAGAAGCGATTGGCCAGCGGGAGCGCGTACAGCGCGGTTGCCGCTCGTGTCGAGAACTTCGCGCATTCCGCCGCCGCTGAATCTCGCGACTGTGCCAAGTCATTCTCAGACGCCCTCTGCGACTACGCCGACTACGCCGCGCCATGCTATGCACGGCGGGGCAGCGGGGAGCGGCAAGGCTGGTATCGCAGCTTAGACTCTAGATTGAAATACAGATTCTAGGGATTGGCTATGCATTACATGACGATGAGATCAGAAGAGTGTGCCTTCTCGCACCGCGTCTGCCGGTGTCGCCGCATGAGCGGGCTGGGCAGGTCGTAGATAGTTGAGTTCCAGCTCGATCATCTCCATCACTGTCCGCAGCGTTCCTGTGTACACAATGGACAAGTGTTGTTTTGGGTCAGTTCTGCAATCCACTGAACTCTTTCTCCGGGGTTAAATGCGCTTACGTTTCTCCCACTCGCCCCACACCACGGCACTGTACAGCATCGTCGTGCCCGCCCAGCCCGCAACTACGGCCAGCAGCACAAACACCGGATTCACGCCGCCAAGCGGTTGGAAGATGCTCGCTACAATCAGCCCGATCGCCAGCAGCAGCGCGGCGCCGAAGACGTAGAAGTGGCTCATCTGCGTCGAGCGGCTGGCGGCGAAGCCTCCGGCGAGTGCGTGCAGCGACGAGGTGAGCACGCGGTGCTGGGCAATCTTGCGGGTTGTCGCGTCGGGTTGTGCGGGTGTGGAGGAGGTGGTGGAGGAGTCGACGATGTCGAACACGGATTCGACTCCAAAGTGGTCGGAGAAGGAGCATTGGTGGCCGGGGACGATTTCGGTGATGACGACGGAGGAGGAGGTGCACACTAGTCGGCCGCGGGAGGATGCAGATGCGGAGTAGGCCAGTGGGCCGGAGGAGATGGAGGAGTCGGCGGATTCAGGCGTGGAGGAGTGGTCGACGGGACCGCGGTAGAAGATGTAGTCCAGTCTCTTGCCTGCACCTCGCGTTGCGCGCTCGTCGAGCTTCTTGCCGGCTGTCCAGGTGTTGAGGGGGGAGTCGCAGGTGACGCCCAGCTCCTGGATGGCGCGGTGTGGATCTGGACGGTGCGTGGAAGCCGACCGACTTCCACGGCTGCCGACCCGGGTGAGAGGCTCCTCAGGTTCCAACGATATCGCCTGTTCCGGCAGCTGAGGATGAGCATCAAGGAAGCTGTCGTACAGCCCACCAACATGCCTCAGCAGCCCGATTGCAATGGAAGGCGGTGTTGAGTTGAGGTCTCCGACACACACCACATGCCTCCCTCTCGAGGCACTTTTCCTGCAATTCGTAGCCAGCTCGTACGCCTGCGTGATGCGATGCGATCGTTTGTACTCCGACCCATCTTCCCCTCCCGCTGCAACAAAGTGCGTATTCCACACATCCACAAGCCCCAATCTGGGATGGTTGACGGTAACCGAACCGCACGCTTTGCCGACGAACCAGTCGCCATGCTGCACGTGGATAGGCTGGCCGTTGAGCGAGTACGGATGTGTCCTCGTCTCGAGAATGCTCCAGCGCGAGAGAATCGCGAGACCTGAGCCAAATGCACCTGAATAGAAGAACTTGGAGTGTGGGTAGCGTGCAGCGAGGGCGTGCTTGAGGAAGCGCCAGTCTTTGGACTCGTACCAGATCTCTTGGAGGCAGACAAAGTCGTAGTGCGGAGTCGAGGGGGCCACTAGATAGGTGGCGATGGCTTTTATGCGCGGAATGCGGAGTTTCGAAATGTAGTTGAGGCCCCAGACGTTGAGTGTGAGGACGCTGAGTTGGCGGTCGTTTGGTGGTTGGTTGGAAGGAGAAGCATCACCGGCGGCGGCGGGTGGGAACATGTGCGGCAGAGGAGCAGCGTCGTCCGAGCTCGACTGCGAAGACGACGGCAGCCACGGCATCGTAGAGCAAGGACTGTGATATAGATGAAGTGTAGGTGAACTCGAGGTGATGGTTAGAGAGAGGGAGAGAAGTAAGCAACGAGGTGTTGGTCTCTCATGCGCGCACAAGCCGCTCCCGCAACCTCCACAAGCAAGCAAGAAGCGGCGAAATTTGGGACCGCCGCGTGCTGTTGCCGAAAATCGAAAAAAGGGCGAGATCGGCGGTTCCGATTTTCTATGAAGCTGTCGAGCAGAAGAAGCGCAGCAGGCGGAGTTACCGCTGCTTATCTTTGAGCGTTGCTTGTGCTTTCTTCATTCACACCATCACTTTTGCATCGACCAGCACCACGAATCACGATCCCACGCTCGATCGGACACACCGATACTCTCGAAAAGGACTCGGATCAGCATCTTCGACCGACTCGATCTAAATCAGCAACGCATCGACGCACGCTCGCGATATAGACACTTCAGCCAACCAATCAAAGTCGCAGTAGACTCAGCAACCACGTCTGCCTCGGATTGTCGCCCATCATGATCAAGGTGCGCATATTCGATGCTTTCGAGCTACTTGCTGGCGGCGAATACTGACGATTGAACTGCATTCCATTCTGCTAGATTTGGAGTATGAAGAAGGAGGAGGAGTCGGCAAAGAAGAAGAAGCCAAAGACCTCACCAGCACAGCTTCGAGTGCAAAAGGGTAAGTCTCACCCTCAGCAGGCACAGCGACGATAAAGATTCCAAGCTACTGATCCATGGCCATTGCTGGAATCGATCGCAATCACTGGCAGATCTGACCGAACTCGAACTGCCAAAGACCATGAAGACCGACTTTCCCGATCCAGCAGACGTGCTCAACTTTACTCTCACCATCGAGCCAGACGAGGGTAAGCAACTTGGCAAAGTCGATCCCTCACTCTTCTCCCGCAAGCCATCCTGACGCTCTGTGCTCGTATCTACAGGCATGTACAAGACGGGATCGTTCAAGTTCACATTCGCGATCAACAACAACTACCCACACGACCCTCCCAAGGTCAAATGCACGCAGAAGGTTCGTATTCGACCTTGGCCTCGTCCTCTCCTCTGTAAAGCACCACGCTGACCACGTCGCTCCAATTATTTGCTGGCACAGATCTACCACCCAAACGTCGACCTCGAAGGCAACGTCTGTCTCAACATTCTCCGCGAGGACTGGAAGCCCGTCCTCAACCTCAACTCGGTCATGGTCGGCTTGCAGTATCTCTTCCTCGAGCCCAACGCGGATGACCCATTGAACAAAGGTATGCTCCGACACCGCACAGGGGACTGATGGAGTAAAGAAGCAATTTGATGCTGACGATCAGAGCTTTGTCTCCTTTTGAATCGCAACAGAGGCAGCAGAAGATCTGCGCAAGGATCGATCCGTCTTTGCCAGCAACGTGCGCAGGAGTCTCGCTGGTGGTGCCATCAGTAAGTGTCTGTCTTTGGCTGTGCCACGGACCCGGCTCAGACCGCGCTAACTCCTCATACACACTCCTGTTTCTCTTCTTGCTATCGCGTCTGCAGAGGGAACGACGTACGACAAGGTCCTCGTCAAGTGAGACGCTGCCCAACATCACATCACACTTCTCTACCACAGGTGGTTGACCACCTCTGGCTTCGGCGCCAATGTACTTCTATACTTACCCACGTGAACGTACTCAAAACACTGCATAGCATGACTTTCCTATGGCCGCTTGCGAGACGATCCTTGAAAGCAAGTTGAGCTTGAGTTGAGGATCGACTGGAGATGCTCATCAGTGCTGATACCGCGGCTGAGTTGTGGACGACGGCGCGAGATCGTGTGAGGTGGAGGAAGATCGGCGCTGGAATTTTTTTTTTTTTTTGGAGCAGCGGTCGAGTTGGACCCTGCATGCGAGAGGCTGAGGGCACTTGCGGCCGTTCGTTGCCTTCTTGTCCTCGTATCATCGACCATCCCTCGATCTCAACTGCTATCCATCTGCGAGTCGACCCGCTGCACGCAGCCTCCCAGCCTCCCTCTACCATTCAGCAGCTAGCTCAAACTCTATTGGACACAGCAAAAGCTTCTCACGATCACACGATGGCGTGGCGCTGTTCGGGGGCGTCGAATGCCGAGCTGATTGCCAACATGCGCAGTGCGTCGCTCATCACCACCCCCCGTGTTGCCGAAGCGATGTCGTTGGTCGACCGTGCACACTACGTGCCCACTGCGCGACTTGCGTACCAAGACTCACCTCAACCGATCGGATTCGGGGCGACGATCTCGGCGCCGCACATGCACGCGCACGCCGCCGAGAACCTGCTGCCCTTCCTCCACCGAGACGCAAAAGTGCTCGACGTTGGCAGCGGCAGCGGCTACACGCTCGCAGTGTTCCACCACCTCATCTCCAGCGAACAGGGACAAGGGAAGGCCGTCGGCGTGGACCACATCCAGCAGCTCGTCGATCAGGCCCACGCGAACCTCTGCGCCGACGGACTCGCACCGCAGCTGGACAGTGGGAAGATCGTCAATATTTGCGGAGACGGTAGGGCAGGTGTGGAGAGTGAAGCTCCCTTCGATGCGATCCATGTCGGCGCAGCAGCACCGGGGATCCCGCAAGCGTTGATGGACCAGCTCAAGGCTCCTGGGAGGATGTTCATCCCAGTCGAAGAACAGGACGGCTCGGGACAGCAGAACATTTATCAGGTGGACAAGTCGGCAGCGGGCGAGATCACGAAGCAGAAGATCTGCGGCGTCATGTACGTTCCGCTGACCGATGCGGAGAAGCAGTGGCGCGCGTAGCATTGCGGGAAGGCGACAACGACGATCTGCAAAGGGGTGTGTTTGGGTTCCAGATCGATCATCATCTTGCATTACGTTGCGTGTGTATCTCTTGACAGCGCCGAGGTGTCTAGTCATAACGGGAATGAAAGGAGTCGCGCAAACCAATCATGCCTGCTTCGGCTGTAGCTGCTTCTCCCACTCCTTCTCATCCTCATCCTTCTCCGGCATCGTATCGTCCTCGCCCTCCTTCAACGTCTCGCCAATCGCCCTCTTCAGCAGCCCATATGCCCTGTCCAAGTCGTCATTGACAATAATCCAATCATGCGCGCCCTTCTCCCTTGCATACTCCATCTCGGTCGCGGCCATCGTCAGCCTCTTGTGCACCGACTCCGGCGTCTCGGTCCCGCGGCCTATCAAGCGCTGCTTGAGCGTGCCGAACGAGGGCGGGGAGATGAAGATGTAGATCGGATTCAGCGACGGGTGGTTGGCCTTGATGAGCTTAACGCCCTGAGCGTCGATGTCGAGCACGGCGCGGCGGGCGTTCGTGCTGCCATCGGCACCTTTCACGCCTTCGGTCGAGACGTCGGCGACGGCTTTGGCGGTGGTGCCGTAGCGGTTGCCGCCGAACTGGGCGTGTTCGAGAAAGGCGCCTTGCTGGACGAGGTTTTCGAATTCGGATTGCGAGACGTAGTGGTACGATTGGCCGCGCACTTCGCCTGGTCGCGGGTCTCGTGTTGTGTCTGCGCGATTGGGGAGGAGATTGTCAGTGTTAATGCCTTGAATGCGATGAGCGGAGGGGGGAAACTTACGCGAGACGGAAAAGCCAAAGTCATTGGGGAACTCTTGGAAGAGCTTCTTGAGCAGCGTGCTCTTGCCCACGCCCGAAGGACCCGAGAGCACGATGGGTCGCTTGTCGCTCGGAATAGGAGGCGTCGATGCCCAGTTGCTCGAGGTCGACATGCTGGCGAAAGATGCGAGACCGGATCTGGTCAAGGCCGATGAAGTGGAAGATGACGAGGAGAGGAACGTTCTAGTGGCGGGAAGAAGAGAAGCGATGCACCGATTCATTCGAAGGCTCTTCTCTCTCTCTCTCTCTCTCTCTCTCTCTCTCTCTCTCTCTCTCTCTCCTCTTGCAGCAGTGATTGTGACTGGGAGTGATTGTAGCGAAGGTGATCACAGTGAGAGCAAGAAGGAGGTTTCCGAAGCTCAGCTTTACCCTTGTTGAGTGGAAAGTCGAGCCTCGAACCACACTTCGCTCTGCAGTTCTGCCGTTCGGACACGGGAGCGTCTTCTCCCTCGGAACTTCCGTGCTTGAACAGAAAAAAACAAGGTTCTCGAAATGCTTGAATTCCCACGGATCGGGGCGAGCCCGATTCTGGACCCTGAGCTTTTCAAGCAAGCTGCAGCTGCAGGTATGAAGCGCGTCGGTGGGACTTCTCCAAAGCCAACAGAGAACAACACTCCCATTTGCGCTTTGACAAACACTCGTTCCATCATCACTGCAACCTAGGTTAGGCTTAGACGAACACTGCTCCGTCTCAAGCTCGGTCATCATGCCCGTGCGATCACATAACGAGGTCAAACCTCGCGTCAAGCCAGAACCCTCCAATGACAATGTGATCGACCTTTGCGACTCGGACGAAGAGCTGCCGGCTGCTGCTGGCGTTCCAGGACCATCCAAATCCTCAGCAGGCCCCGCAAGATCCCCTACACATAAGGGCAGAGCCAATTACAAAAACGAGGATGAAGATGAGGATGACTCTGACTCAGACGACTTTCGCGGCAGCAGCAGCAAACGTCGAGCCAACAAACACACACCCTCCTCGCCACCTCTGTCCACAGCCAAGCTTTACGCCCTCGCCCGCGTAGTCACGCTCGCGACCGACGGCGCTGCCTCAGCCTCCGAATCCGAAGCAAAACTTGCCGGCGTCAGCGCGGGCATCATCTCGCGCATCCAGAAATCGCTCGCGCTCGCCAAACACCCCGGCACCGGCGAGGCCGAAGCCCAACAAGCCCTCCGCCTTGCCACGCGTCTCATGTCGTCCCAGAACCTCACGCAGGCCGACCTGCTCGCCTCGTCCGACGCCGAAGCCAACCAGGCCCGCGCGGGAATGTCGATCGTCGAGATCGTCTCGCAGACCAGCGCCGCACCGCGCAACGAGAGCTGGGCCAACCAGGTCGCTGTCGCCGTCAACCTGTTTTTCGACGTCAAGGCCTACTCGACCTCGTATGCGAACCGCACCAAGCTCAGCTGGACGTTCTATGGGCTGGCGGTGAACACGGTCGCGGCTGCGCATGCATTTGAGATGGTGCATAACCAGGTGCTGACGTGGGCGTACGAGAAGGCTGCGAAAAAGCTGGTGTCGGGCAAGACGGGCAAGAACAGTTATTGTCAGGGTGTAGCGGCGGGGTTGATTGCGCTGGCGAAGAAGGAGAAGAAGGAGGAGATGCGGCTGGCGATCGAGTCGGAGAAGAAGCGGCTGAAGGTTGCGGAGGAACAGGAACAGGCGCAGATTAAGAAGGAGAAGCAACGGTTGGGGGATCCACCAGTGAAGGGCGAATCGAGTGCGTCGAGTTCGGCCCGCGTCAAGCCAGAGCCAACCGAAAATGCACTGCCGAGCAGCTCTGCATCCGGGTCACGAAACGTCAAGCTGGAAGATGCGGTCGACGAAGAAGATATCAGCCCGTTCAGACAGGGTGTGAAGCGGTCAGCATCGCAAGAGTTCGATCACGGCTACAGTCGATGGACGGACTCGCGTGGCGACGGTCATCGCGGCAGTGTCAAGCCTGAAAACGGAGCCGACTTCGATGACTCGGACAACGAAAGCTTCAACGACCGCTTCTACGATTTCAACGACTCCGCCCATCCAATCTCCGGCTTCGCAGACGATCTGGACCAAGACATAAAACCGCACTTTGACGAAGCGCTCGAGCGCGACATTATCGACCTCACCGACGATCTCCACGACGACCCCGTTGACGTCAAACCCAAACTGGAGCCCGAACACGACGTCAAGCCCAAGTCCGAACCTCTGGACGACGGTCTCGGCGCCGGCTGGCACTCGAGCAATCAGCTCATCCGCTTCCGACAGGACGCAGAGAAGATCGCAGACGACTACCTCTCCTCGCAACATTCGGGGCTCAAGCTCAAGAAGCGCGCGAAGTCGTCGTTCAAAAAGGACTCGCACGCGTTCGAACAGGGCAGACAGGATGCTAAAAAGATTGATGTGAAGAGGAAGCGTATTCAGAACTGAAGTTGGGGACGTTGATGGGCGAAAGAAAAAGCTTTGTCTACCTGTCCACCCTTGGAACCAGCGCTGGGTTCAGCCTCGGTTTGCGGAGGAGAAAAAGTGTGTGTCGCTTGGTTTCGTTGGCGGTATCGAGTGCGGATGGTTGGGCTTCATCCAGGCATCATGGCAGCGACGAGTCTTTGATCGCTTGTTGCATCTTGTCGTAGTGGAGTGCATGAACACTATTGTCGAGTGCTCTGAACTTTCTGTACTTCCACGCGTCGTGAGGTTCCCACTCGGACCATGTCGATTGGCGCAGTTCGCGCCCCTTGGCGATCACGTCCTTGGCCTGTTCCCGGGTGAATGGGCGGGGTTTGTAGAAGAACGCATCGTAATACATGTCCGCCCCAAAAGGGAGCTTTTGGAACTTGACGTACGGGGGCTTTGTGAGGAGCTCTTTGTCGGTCAACTTGTTCCACTTCCTGGCGTATTTCATGTGCTTGTTCATGGCGTCGACCAAACCTGTCGCAACTTGGGGACCTCCTCGTAGACGCTTCCGTGCTCTAGGTGGCGCAGAGCAGGCATCAAAGGGAGCGTTTGCGATGCTGCAGGTTGGGATATGGCAGTCAAGCGATTTCCAAGGTGTCAGCACGACTACAGCAAGGGTCAGCAGCACCATCAGCGTCACTTACACATGTGGTAGGTCTCAGGCAGCTTTGCCAGACCTCCGGTGCGCAGGAAGTCATCCAGACGCGTGTCTGCAGCATGCAAACCACACAAGGAAGAACCCCAATCATCGCAAATCTTGTCAGCTTCAAGCCTGCATAAACTTCGGAAGGTGCATTGAGACCACTGCAAAAGTACAGCTGCGCTGGCAAAGTTGTCACCCTCGTCAGTAACACTTACTGCTGTCGATGAAGTCCCATTCAGAGTCCCTGAAAAGATAATTGAGCGTCATGACGGCGTTCGCCTTCTTCTCCCGGCTCTGAGGGAACATGTCTCTGGCGTAGTCCTGGAAGACCTGCATCCGGTGTCAGATCTCGGTGGGGGGAGGAGCGCGGACCAGCAGCGCGCTCAGCAAGATGAAGGCAAAGAAGAGAAGTGGAGTCCTCATTGTGGAGGAGCCGAACCACGATCTGGATGTTGAGGCAAGGTAGAGGAAGTGAGGGAGGGGTGGATGGGCGGAAGGAGGAGGATGGTTGAGAAGCGCTGGGTTTCCTGCGTTTCAAGTCTGGCGAAGACGCTCACAGAGCACACGAATTCTCATCGTCGCTCGAGTAGGCAATCAAAGAGACCGTGTTTCATCGTGCAACGTGCGGCAAACAATGGAAGACAATGGGATCTCATCTTGACCGCTTGGGAACGGTGGGTCAAACCATGGCAAGCAACGTTGAGGTCCCACCAGACCCGCCGACCGCCTCTCTTTCATCTTATTTCGCTTCTGTACGAGTCTGCACGAGTCTGCACAGCTTCGAAGTCTTGTCCACCAGCCATGTCATGAACGCTTTGTCAGTACTCCCGCCGAGGGTTAAGGGTCACTCCCCTCTTCGGTGATGTCGAATCGTTCCTACCAGTTCTCGAAGCCTTCGTGAACTCGAACACGCAGACGTCATCCTCTCTATAACGCCACCACTCGAGCCGATCACTCATCAACAAAATGCAACAGCCGTGCACGCCCACGTTCATTTGCCTGTATGGTACAGAAACTTGATTCGATGACGCCCCAGCAGCACATTGGGACAAAATGTGCTCAGCAAGAACGAAGCGATCTTCGTTCGCCATGAGCTGCTATCTCCCACTTAGGTACTTCAACTTTCCCAATGTGTCCAGGATCGACTTGAAAAAGCCTCTCTTTTGTGCAAAGTACCAGTCCCACTGATATCCATAGACATTCTGATTCTTTTCTGTTGTCCTTGGCGAAGGTAGGGATAGCAAGAATGTGAGCAGCGCCAGAGGTGAGAAGACTGTCCTAAGTGCTACTCGAGCTCCATTTCCTGGTTGAAACTCACCGAGCGCGGGCAATGCTTTGTTCGCCCAAAATTGATGAGCGTAGACCTTAGCATTTGGGTCTACATAATGGTAAGAAAGGCCAAGAACGAACAGACATGTTCCATCAGCTCAGCGCTTTGGTCTTTGCAGTGGATCGAGCAGACGACAGACTGCGTCGGTTGATACCTACTGTATTTTGACACTTTCTCAAAGAAAAGGGAGCGAACATCCTCGCCTCCATCCAAGCTCTTGGGGACCGCAATTACATCCGTGAAGTACAGATGACTGGATCTTGCGCGTCCGACCATGAGGAGGATCGCCACGAGGAGTACTTGAATCTGCCTCATCCCGACGATGGTGATCATAGCAGGCGATTCGGTGGGCGGTTTCGAATTTGGTCCACGGAGGAGAACAGTGAGGAGGAATACGAAAGAAGGGAGAGAAGCTATCTAGAGACCTTCCAATCTGCATTATATATCCTTGAAGAACGATGTCAACCCACAAGGTTCCTTTAGAGAGGAGGGGCACCCTACGGCATGATGTCCCACCTCACAAGTTTGGCTGATCTGAAGCAACGCCAAGCACACGGGCAGCTTGCTGTCCTCCTCCATTGCCGCATAATTGTCCGGTTATTAGTGACGCAATCGACAGCAAGGCACGACAACGAACAATGCCGAACCTAAAGCCCATCGGTTCACAGGCCCGCACAGCTGGTTGGTGCAGCGCCCACCTCAATGGTACAAATGATGCCAGGCGGACCGGGCGGAAACTGTGGTTCAGCTTTGATTCGAGTGACGTGATACTGTACAGGACGGACGTCATGATGCTTCAGACCGCTGTGAGCGGCATCGGTGACAACGTAGTGAGTGGGCTCTAGTCCGAGGAAGTCGTTTGTGTCCTGATGCTGCCTTGAGGCTGGAGCGCCGCAGCGGAATATCGTGGCAAGGGTGCCCTTCAAGGATGAATTCTGGACACAACCTCTCCAACTTGCGATGCCGCTTCTTCAGCTTCCGTCAGCGCTGAGTCAGCCTCTGGTAGCGCTGATCCAGCCTCCCCACCTGTTCTTCCCGTCTCTGTCGGCGCCTCTTCAATCTCGTTGGGCGGTCCGAAGGGTTCCACACCCATCTCCAAAAGATAATCCTTCCAGTCACTCCCCAAGACATCCTGACCTCGCTCTGTTCGTCGATCCGGTCGCAATCCAAGAGGGATCCTTCACGATTCAACAGATTGCTCGTGTGAAAGTCAGGGTGTTTCGACGAAAGCCGTACTCACCCCACTTAGGCATCGCTATTTGCTCCCAAAACGGCCGGACGTACTTCTGGAGACGTTCCGCTGTAGAATGAGAAGGCGAGAATCGAGTCACAGGACACGCAGTGGGCTGATCAGCATTCGCATCTTCCTATGACGCTCAATTTCGAACGAGGAACAGGGCAAAGTTGCTTACGACGGTTTGCCTCGAAAAGCTGATAGATCCGGTCTCTTTCGTCGTCCGCACGCCATTCGAGGACCACCTCATCGTCCCTGAGAGCTTTGACCATGAGGCTCCACTGCAGCACAACTGCCACAAACACGAGAGTAGTTTGGAAAGGTTTCATGCTGAGCCGGGACGTATGTTGCGAGAGCAGCTGGTTGTGTAGATAAGCCAGATTGAAAGGCTCCGTTTGGAAAGCACGAAAGGGCAATGATCGTGAGGAGAAAGGAAGGAGACTGACGCTCGAGGTGGGCCGAACTTGCCCGCCGTCCCACCACAAGCTCGCGCTTTCATATCGCGTTGTCACAGGAGCACCGATTCCACCTCACCCCTGCAACATATCGAACTTGCACCCGCGAAACTTTCGGTCAAACAGCCGTTCAACTTCCTGACTACCATCTTCCACCCTGGCTTGCTCGCGTTGTCAAAGGATCCTGCGTTTGACTTGCTGTTCTGCCTCCATCCGCTCCAACCTGAGTTCACACTGCGTCTTTCCGTATCCAAGCCCGCTCAACGTCATGGCGTGTAGTTCAGAGAAAATTTGCTTGTCGAGAAGGCAAAGCTGATACACAGCCTTGAAAGGCACTTCAGGGAAGCGAGAGTTTGAGCTCCGCGAGCGAGCTCGAACCCAAAGAAAGTGATTGCGATAATTGACGTCACAATGAAGAGGCTTTTGACCAGCAGGTCTTGTGACGTTCCGCCTCAGCGTCAATCGCTGTTTGACTGAAAAAATTGATTGCGGTTGAGACCTACGCTGAGACATGCAAGCTCTACGAGGCTCCCTGCTCGCTGTAACGTGGGTAGGTGGAGCGCAAGGACGAGCAGCAAATAGGCGGGGAGCACAGAGAAGAGACAACAAAGCGTGCTAGGCTGGCCATCGCCTGGCACGAACAAAGAAAGATGATGGAGGAAGAGAAGAAGAATAAGACATGAATGTGAAGAAGTGGGAGGCGAGCTCTGATCTCTCTCTACTTGCACCTCCTTTCCGCACAAGATGCAGATAAGCAGGTAAATGAGAGAAACCACTGCGGCCCTTCACTGCTTCACAGTGGACGAGCGGGATGTCGCTCGATCACAAGTTCGCCAGTCAAGGACGGAACTTCGATACGTCCTCTCCGACTTTCTTGGCCGCTTCTCCCAGCTCCTGAGCCGCGGAGCTGCTGCCAGCGCCTTGCTGCTTAAGCCACTGATTCCAATGCTTTCCCAGAACCGATTGTTTCCCCTCTGTTAATCGAACAAGTAGCAATCCGTGCGCCGTCTTCTGCAGCTCAGTCAGTTATCCACGGTGGGTGTTTTTCGATAGGAACAGTACTCACGCCACATAGGCACTGCGACCTTGTTGAAGAACTGTTTGGCCTTTTCGTGGTACGATTCATCTGCATTGGGAATAGGAATGGAAGTAGTTGCGACGCTATCAGCCCTTGCCAGCTTTTGTCACAATGAAGAGAAATGAAAAAGCTAACTTACCAATGTAGAGATAGAAACCCAATCGGGCAAAGTGGGGGCCATCGGGTCGTTTTACTTCTGTACTGAGGATGTCCAGTGTATCGTCTACCATGCCATCTCCTGCAGCTTTGACCATGAGAGTGCAGTGCAGCAGGATTGTGGCGAGCACGAACGTAGCCTTGAAGAGCTTCATGTTGAGCGAAGTTAAGGATCGAATGCCACAATCTGCAAAGATGGAAGACGGTCACGGTTGCGAGGAAAACGGGAGGAAACTCTGTTTCAGACCTTTTATACCATGTACTTTGCCTTTCGTTTCACTTTGACTCCGTTGCCTATTACCTGTCCCTCAACGGTCGCCACCGAAGTTGCGCCAATAGCACAGTTCGACCGCGCGTTGGGTGGGAGCTAGGGTGATTGCCCACGTTGCTGTCCCGAGCGTTGTGATCGTGATCCACACAATCTGCTCATTCAAGCACAGCCTGAAATTCGAGCACTTGAAGCGGCGTTGAGACACTTGGAGAGATCAATTTGCAAAAAACACAAAGGCATTCATCCCGCTACGTTTCATGTGACTTGAGGCTACACAGGGTGGGATTCGGCATGTGCGAAGGTGGGTAGGACCGACACAAAACTTTCAATGTGGCGTTGTGGCATCTCTGCGGCTCGGGAAGCCTCCTATCGAAGCGAATGCTTCCTGTTGAACTCGAGTCTCGACCTCGAGCGAGCCGTCGATGGTATTTTTTCTTGAGAGTCCACGACTAGAAAGCGAGGATAAAGTGAAATCGGTTCTTGCGTGATGATGCCGGATAAGGGACGAAGATTGATGAAGCTCGTCAGCAACACAATGCGCGCCGTTGGTGGCTTGCAGCTGCACAGGTGCATCGTGGGTTACTAGACCCACCTCGTCAAGTGATGTGAGAGAGCATCCCTTGAGTCATCCCTGAACGATGGACCCACCTCAACCAGCTTGTTGGCAACGTCAAAGAGGCGAAACCAATGCGGTGAAGTCTCTGTATTGAGGCGAGCTGGGCGTCGCCATGGTGATTGTGGGAGTCGTCTTTCGTGTAGGCTTGTCGACTTTGAACCATTCAGGATGAGTGCCACAAAGACCTCCGGACTGTCCGTTAAGTCGAAGGCCGACTCAATCATAATGATGAGCACCTTGCATGCTATCATGCATTCGACGGCCCGATCCCGTCGGATCCGAAGCGAGCTGGTTGTGGCGTTGGTGGGCATCTTGCTTGACATGATCCTGACCCCTATTGCCCATTGTCAGTGCTATTCGTCACATCCCACTTCGTCCAGTCAAGGCGAATCACACCATCTTTCACCAAGATCCTCGCGATCCACCACGCCCCATAAGAACCGATCGTTCCCCGAAATTCTTTCTACTTCCGCCCCACCATCCCTTCCTCCCTCTGCTCTTCTACCTCCCTTTCTCTTTCATCGCAAGAAACGTCCTTTCACAATGAGGGTCAGGCTTCCTCTCTTCGCTTTCGTGCTGCTAATTGCGTTAATTGTTAGAGCTCCTCCTCCTATTCAAGGTTTCTCAAGTCACCTCCAAGTTTTCAACCCATTTGCTGAAAAGGTCTTCCCTCAAGACGCAGAGAAGCAGAAAGATGCAGTGATGACGCTCCGGTATCTTTTCCGTCACCCATTTTGGGACGACAACATCTACCGTAAGTGAGATGAGGGCTTTCCAAGAGGTGAGGCGCGACGAAGGGAGTAGGGATACTAACCAAGCACCTTTGGGTGGGTTTCGATGATTCGGATGATGCGTTCATACAGGACGTCGTATCTCTCACTTCCTCCACAGCGGAGGACTTCGACAATATCCGGATGGTAAGTCCAGTTTACGCAATGCAGCTCGATCCATTCCGCTGACTCTTCCAATATCAAAATTCATTCATCTTACAGCACGAAAAGAGGTCTCGGTCGAGGAGGTAGTACACTACTTGGCAGCACTACCGACTTACGAGGAACCTTACCAATCCAGGGGCGCGCTCGAGCAGATCATCAAAAATCTCAAGAAACCCGCTAAAAAATATATCAAACAGAAGGATAAAGAAATCCAGGCCCAGCCACCTGATCTGACTCGAGGGAAGGAACCTATGCATGCGATGGAAGTAGAGGATGATTTCGAAGGTGTACCCTATCCATTGACTGAATCCCAGGTGAAAAAAGCTGCTGGCAGCGGATGGCAGAGAAGCAGTACCGGCAGTAGTGCAGGTACGCACCGCCGGATCAACGGCCTAGATCAAACAGACTACATCGACCCAAAAAGCAAAGATTATCCCTTCCACCTTCTTAATCGAAAAGGTGGCTTCTAGGGGGATTCGGGCACCTTACCGCATAGAAGACATGCCGAGGAGAAGATGACCTCGCTGGATCCTGCGGTCCAAGGCTTGGCAAATCAACTGCGCAATGATGAAGAGATCGATTCTGTAATTTGACTGTGAAGTAAGCTGACTAAGGCGGACCGTTTGCATTGTCTCCAAAGCTACGCATCTAGTGAATCAATGACCATTGCCACGGCCAGCCTCCAATCTGGCGACCTCGGCCTGTATCTCCAGCATCGAATCATGGGCGGCTCTGGCATCTTTTGCAATCTTTTCTAGGTAGCTTGGAAACCAAGTATTCCACTCCAGGCCCATCAAAGGATAATCATCGACGAGTCTCTCGGGTCCAGCTTGGGCAGCAAAGAAGATAGGGCTTTTTTTGCGTCAGTCGTTCATGTGCAGAGGCTCGGCGTGGTCGGCGAGATGTGGAACTTACACATTCGCTCAATGATGCGCATGTCAATAAAGAACTGATGAAAGGCAACGGTGAGCGGGCCATCGAGTGCTGTTTCCGGTGAGAGTGAGTTTGAAGTTCAGCCATGACAGGAATCTCAGGCTTGCCTGTTGAGAAGAAGACCGGAAAAGTACTTACCAACGGGCTGTTGCGTGGCCTCGGAGATGTACTCTCGGAGCTTCTCCCCAGCCTGCTCGGGAGACATGCCGTGTTTCCAGATGATCAACTCCGGGTCGAACCGAATGGCTTGGATCGGCCAAACGAAAGGAATGGCGATGATCAAAGCCTGAATGAGCCTCTTGAACAGGATCATTGTTGGTCAAGTCGATTGTTGTGGTGCTTGGAGGAAGTGGGATGAGGCAGCGAACGAAGCTTCCGAACTTTAACGCAATAGGCCCCTTATGACGCTTTCGATTTCGTGCCAAGCTCTTTGCCACATCCATCTTTCCGGCAAGCCAAGCTCATTTTGAAGCGGCTCCATTGCCGGAACGGCCGAACTGTATATGTAAGCACCCGCACAGCACGACTGCTGACTGCGTGCTTCATGCATCTCAGCATGCCGGCTCTGCACAAGTGCGTGCAAAGCTCCACCGCAAGCTTTCCCACCACATTGACAATGATCGACTCCTACTCGAGATGAGATCCAAACCAGTCTTTTGTTGACACTTAATTCAAGCAAGTTGACTGCAGCAGCTGCAATCTCGGTTCAGTAGTTCCCACGACACGACGAGCCGCATCGGTCCTTTTCAGAGTTCTCCGGCTCGACCCCATGCTCCCGCTCGAGACGGAGTCGCGATCATTCTTACCATGTGGCAAAGATCAACAAAAGGGTTCGGCGTCAAATGCTCTACAACAGAGCGAAAAGACAGGGCCATCGTTTGTGAGACATTGCAGTCTGATGAAATATGATTGAGCTTCGAGAAGAGCAAGGGGAACTACAGGCTATTCAGAGCGACGCAAGCGCTCACACAGCGAACACAGCGCTCTCCCACCTGTCAGCAGCTGTCAAGGTCCACACAAGCCGCGTAGAACATGGTCAGCAAGGCTATGGGACCACTGAATCTCTCCAGCACCCTAACAAGCTATGTACAGCAGGAGTGAGGCGTCGCCAGCGACGTCGAGTCTGCTCATGGACTCGCCTACCATCGACGGCCGCGCCCCATTCTTGCGGCCTCGGTGTGAATCTCTCGTAGTGAGCGCTGGTAGGCTCGATTGTAAGCTTGGGTGCGACGGATGTTTCCTTCGTACCAAGCATTCCATTCGCGACCACGAAGAGGATACTGTCGTTTTGATCCCGCTGGAGCAAGCAAGACAGGGTTCCAGCGTTCAGCCCACCTCTTCTGATATCGTCTGTGTTGCTTACCAGGGGCGAGAGAAGTTACTTACAAAAACGACCGATGGTGTGCATTTCGTCAAAAAATTGAGAATAGGTCAAATCGGGCGGTTTGGTCATGACTGTAGCAGAATCATTTCGAGATTGCGCTTAGCTACGGCACGAACTTCTGAATTGACTGCATCGTTTGTCGTGATCCTGGAGGGCACTTACAAGGGTTGTTACTTAATCCTTCAGATACGTGCATCTTGAGGAACCGAACAGCATCCTCGAAAGACATGTCTGATGTCCAGATGATCTCCTCCTCTCCAATGCGGATGGCTTTGGTCAGCCAAAGGAAAAAAATTGCAGTGAGAAGGATCTGGACGAGCCTCTTGAGGAGCCGCATTATCCGTCGATACGAAAGCAGTGGCAGATACACGATGACAATGGAAGGACAGGATTTGTGTCTTGCAAAAGGTTGTCGAACTTGACGCAGGCAGGACCCGATCTTCTGTCAGCTTCTGGAGAAGTGGCAGCTTCTGGCGGATGCGATGAGGTTGAAGACTGAGTTGACGGAAGAGCGGTGCTGACCCGGGGCAGACGGAGGTTCTTATATCAATGACTCAGGCTAGACTGGCCAGCGTAGCTGCCAGGGGGCCCCCCGCGCCGCATCTTCTTGAACTCATTTGTGATCTCTTCTGTAGTCTCGTGATTGCGAAAGCCTCTCCAAGCCCCAGCTTCATGTCCTCCAGAGTGTGAAAGTCTGGCATTTCACGATTGCAACGTCGCTTTTATCAGTCGCCTGGGCCGTGAGAGAATGGCACGCAACGTGTGCAACATGACAACAAACCTCGGCGATATCGTGTCAAGCACCTCAGCAACGAGGACTGTCGCACAGTGAGCATCCACGAGCAGCTTCCTCACGGCTCGGCGGCCCGGCTGCAACACGGCAAGCCTTTCAACGATTGCGAGGGCGATCGCTCAAGGAGATGAAGGACTACGGCGGGTAGTGCTGAATGCAACTCGTGCGAGATGGCGAGGGGGTCTCAGAGAGAGTCAGAGAGAGAGGGCCCCATCTAAGCACTTCGTAAGAGCGAGCCCCAATGATCTGCGCCTTGCTTTTGTTTGTCTCTTTGCTTCCCGACATCATCCTTGTAGCCCCTGGGCAGGTCACTGTCAAGCATCTCTAGCGTTGTCCCTCCCTGACTCTGTTTCCCTCCCCTTCACCTTCGCGCGTGTCTAGGCTGGAAGCCTCCTCGCGATCTCGAGCACCACCGGTCTAGCCGCATTGTCATCTCTCCACAGAGTCACCAATCATTCGTTGTCAGGCTGGGACATTGATACGATTGCAGTGTACGGTAGATATGCCTTACGACCGATACGCGGCCCAGCAGGCTGAGTGTATCTATAAGCTGAACCGACTCATAGCCTTCGTGACGGCCTCGTTCAAAGCACTGGTTTCCGCCTGTCTTTCTGCCTCCTGATCCAACTTGGCTTTCTCAGATTGGATAGCATCGAGTCTTTGAGCATACCATTCATTCCACATCGAGCCTGTGACCGTTGCCGCTAGTTCGCCGTTCGCTTCGGGTTCTGTTTGTGGACAAGAACAAGAGCAGGGTTGCTCCTCGTCAGCATGTTGATAGTAGAAGTTCTGGATGGGCTCTTCGCATCTCGGTTTGGACTCACGCAGCCTATCGATGCTGTACAGGTGGAAGAAAAAGTCGCGCGGAGCGTCGTCCGCCGGACTGAGAGTATTCCCTGGAAGATCAATACGACCTGCTGTCAGAGAGCTTTCTTTTCCTAACACACCGGCGCCTTGTTTTGAAGAAAAGCAACTTACTACCGCCTTTCGCCATTTCTTTGATGATTGCTTGCTTGAGCACTGTGACACCGTCGTCTATTGTCATTCCGTGCTTCCAGATTAGGAGATTGTCAGGGATAATGTAGCTCCAGACGGAGGCCGCCAGCATCAGAGCGAGTGCGAGCAGCAGAAGGGCAAGTTTGGAAGTCGCCATAGTGCTCAGCCAGGATTTGGTGTAGCAGATGTTGGTTGATGGGAGAGGGACCTTGATCGTCAGCAAGACAGAGGGCTTTGGGCCCATCTACTCTTGCTACAACAGCTGTGTGGGCAGACTTTCGGGCTGCAGAAGTTTGTCCGACGCTTGACAAAGCTCTTGGGCGCTGGAGCTGTTGCAGACGGCTCTCTACTCTGCTGCGTGCTCGGGTGGGGTCATGTCTGGACCTCTGCGTAAGCACCGCAATTCCTGCGCCTATCATCTCCTTGGTGGGACAGCAGCGTGAGACAGCCATGCACACATACCACGCAGTCGTCCTTTCTCACGACAAGGAAATTTCGCACACAAACTTAGCAACCTAAATCGACCCCACCTCGAGTGCACGGAAAGATTTTTACAGTGCACGTTTGCGAACAAGAAAGTACGCACAGAGATCGGGGTGGGCGGCAGTGGGCATCGTGATTTGAACGTAGGCCTGTGGGAATACGAGGAGTGACGAGTGGGCAAAAATCTCGAGCGAGGACTTCAGCTTTCCCCCGTCCCTACCAAGACAATTGCTGTCGTCACACGTTGGTGTGAAGAAGAGCTCAAGGCGCAGCCGGTCTCTGTTTCTGAGGGTGAGCGTCCTTCAGAGACATGCGAATGGACAAGAGACTGGTATGCTGCTTCAATGTGGCGACAAAACATCGTTCGGGAGAGCTTCTCCTCCCACACTGAAAGCAAGATGAAATGAAAGGCAAAAACAATGACGTCGCTGTTGTACACCCGGTGCTGGAGCAAAAGCAACAGGTGAGGCGGTGCAGACCGCGAGAGCAAAGACAAAGAAATGATCGCACAGCACGAGATGCCGATATCGATGCCATCGAACAAGAAAGATGCCCAGAGAATGTAAACCACTGTGCCGCCCGAGTGCGGCGCACGGTATTGCTCAAAAGTCTGCGGCTGAGCACGTCACCAGCGTTGCAGGGCACTTCCAAGCTGGACCCACCGCGAAGAATTGCATCGTCGGCCCGACCTCACGCCGACTAACGCCAAAGGGGCGCGCACCGACAACTTCACAGGTCCCCGGTCTCGAACAGGTCGATGCACATTTCACATTCAACATCATCTTTACAGGCCGATCAAAAGTTGTCGTGAAGTCATGCCTCGCAAGGACTGACGGGATGGCATGCGTCAGAAGCCGTTTGTCAAGCCTAAATGGAGTGGATTTGCCGCTGTGGCTCCTCACGCGCGGGTGGTTCTTGTCCGGGATCTGGGCTGAGAGGGGATGCGAAACGGCGGCTCTCGCCGTTCCTTGCTTATCCTCTGCTTTTTTCCCAATGGTTGAAGGTACTCCATGCTTTCCTTGCCCGATACGTGTTCGGTTTGCTCGTTGGAGAGGCGATAAACGTCCTTTGTAAGCCCTTCTGCCTCGCATGCAGCGTCTCCGATTGGCGGCGCGGCGCGTCTGACTCTCGATACGGGTGCGGCTTCGGCCATGAGAGGAGAGCTTGAGGAAGAAGAAAAGCTGAGCGAGGACGAGGAAGCGTCCGATCTTGCTGATCGAGAGTGACATGATGCTGTTTTTTTTTTTTTTTTTTTTTTTTTTGGCGGAAGTTTGTGCAAGACAAGGTTTGAGGGGATCTTGGACCTTGCCAGAGTCGCACTTCTCAAAGTTACTCAGTCCCTTAATATGCACGTCACGGTTACGAGCCGCCCTGACCGGCCACCTCACCTCACCTCACCTTCGACCCGGCGAGAATGTGCCGATGTCAAGTGAATCTAAGTGATCTCATCGGGGGTCGTCAGAAGCAGCAGTCTTGCGCATATCTGCCACGCCTCAGAAAGTCGTAAGAGGCGTGGGAAAGCACACCCCGTGGTCTCAAACGATCACAGACGTCGGAGAGCCGAAAGAGCCGTACCGCAAGCCGTGGGAAGACATGTTCGCTTCATCACCGTCATCATCAGCGACGACCACTTCCGCAATCCGAGAAAAAAGTGGTTCGTTGATGAAGCTGACATCAGAATTGCGGAGCCGGACTGGCAAACACGTCAGCCTCTTGGTGTGCAAGTGTTCTCTACTCGTAAAGTTAAGCTCGAGACGATCATTGTGGACCTGATTCCTGCTCTGCACCAAGTGTCGTCGAGAGTTGCAAAGGTACACGTCACCTGTTCCGCCAATCATATTGATCTCAGTTGAGTCTCCGTACATCTCTTGCCGATGCAGGCAACACGATTGGCGAGCGACTGTGCTTCCAACACCAGGTGGGGGCACTGAGCGAGAATCTTCCACCTGCTGCCCGGCCAACGCTCACAAAACCATCTTGTCCGACCGACAATACCGAAACCAGACCGAGAGGGCAACGCTCCGAGCCGCAACGTCGCCACGCCACCTCGTCCCCCCCCTTCGGGGTCTCACGGTCGAGTTCAGGTTCCCACTGTCTTCTCTGTTCTGAAGTTTGCCACACACGCACGCATACACGCACACACACGCACACGCACACGCACACGCACACGCACACGCACACGCACAGACACAGACACACTCACACTCGCACACTCACACACTCACGCACGCTTAGGCCTTCATTTCGCCGGCTTTTCGGGCGTCGAGAGCGGGAATGAAGTGCCACCGGAATCCGCCTTTGTGCATGGACGCTTTGAATTATGAAGACCGACTTCATCTCCTAAAAAAAAAAAAAAAAAAACTCGCGAACACTGACCGAGCAACGAGAAAAAAAGTTTGCGCGGTGTCATCTGGCTTCGGGCTTCTGCGTCTGTGTTTGCTCGAGATGGGTTGCGTGTGGCGCCCGCTGTAGCCGCAGTGTCTTTGCTCTATTGTCCGCCACCTAGGTGGCGATGAAGAAGAAAAAGGAGCAAAGCACGAAAGGATAAAAAGGCTCCGGTTGGGGGCGCTCGAATCTTGGCCTTCATGCCCTCGTTCCGGCTTCTCATCGAACCGCACTCATCTCCCTCTTTCTTTACCTCTGTGCATCATCCGAGGGCTCATCAAAAGGCCTCATCAAAGCAGGTTGAAACCACAAACACCGGCAGCACTAGCCGGCTTCCTCTTCTTCATCGCCATCTCACACCAAAGTTCCAACTTCAGCTCGCCGAGGACGCCATGCACCCACTCGGAACGTCGACGAGCCTTGCGCTGCTCAGCATGCTGATCGCCCTGGCGATGCTGCTCCGCCCGACAGCAGCAGGAGAAGGGGAAGAGGCAGGATCGAGCAGCTCGAATTCGGAGCAGTTCTGGCAGACCTTCTCGTGGAAACCTGCGTCAAGAGATGCTCCGGCTCCTGCTCCTGCTTTTGAGCTTAATCACGCTGCTCCTGTCTTTACGTACGCTGACAGCTTCTTAGATTATGCAGAAAAGGCCATGCCACCCAAAAAATTCCGCGAGTTTGTACCGCACTGGCAGTATGCAGTTCAAAACGGTTGGATCAATTCAAATTCACGTAAGTCGCAAAACGAATCCTTCATGCTGCTGCACCGCAGAAGGTCCGACCGGTTTGCTGACGCGCGAGTTTCCCCCTTTCCCCCTTTCCATGTCGACTCGATGCAACACACAGTGCAGCCGACGCAAATACTTCCCTTACGTATTCCTGAAGAAAAGGAGGCGATTGAAAAGATCAGGCCCTTCATCGAAGAATACGGGGGAATGATAGAGGAGGAGATGCTCAAAAAGTTGCAGAAGGAAGTAAAACGTCTGGCCAGATAGTCGTCACGCTTTAGACCTTTCTAGATTCACACGTTGCGTCGATTCGACGGTCGGCCCTCTTCCGTGCCTGCTCCACTGTAACATTGGCGTCCCTCGTCACTTGCCTGGCAAGATCACGTCTCACTGCTTGTAACCATCACATCTCTTGCTCTTTCAGACAATCACATCTTCTCACCCCTTCAATCACACTGAAACGGCTGGCATTGAATGAAACTTCTCTTGCTCGCGTTCTGCACCTTTTTCACTCGACGAGCATGCTATCCTCCTGCTCGTGCTGCTCCGCACGGATGCTCGCGTCGACGGCTCCCTGTCCTGCCTGCGCCTCGTTGGCGGCCAAGCCGGCCAGCTCGTGCGCCAGCCTCGGCAGGTCCGAATCCTCCAAAAACCCAGCCACCGTCGCCACCTCTTTCGCGTGATCCTGCAGCAACAAGCTGATAAAGTGATCTGGAGCATCCGCATACCTCGCTTCCAGCACCTTCCTCATGCCCTTACCTCCCTCTACCCCCCCTTTCTCCTCCTCCCCGCCTGCATCATCGTCATCGCTCGCCAGATCATTCACATCGATCCACGCAGCCCGAGCAGACTCGTCCTCAGCCGCAAGCACCTCCGTCAGCACCGCGTACAGCGCCGTCGACTTGAGATCCTGCAGGATCGTCTGGTCCGACACGTTGTTGGTCTCGCTCAGCGCGAGCCAGTCGTTCCTGATGACGCTACGGCGCCACACGGCCTTGATAGCAGCGCGCATCCGCTGCGGCGGCACATCGCTCGCGCGGACGAGCACCTTGATCGCCGTGCCGAAATCTTCTAGCTGCACTTCGGGCGTGTCTTTGAGCGTGAGCAGGTCGATCAGGTCTTCGGCGCCGAGGTAGACGTTGTCGAGCAGCAGTTTCTGGATCAGGTCGATGTACTGCTGTCGGTAAGCGGGGTATTCGCCCAGTCGAGTGGCGATGGTGTCGACGATCTCGGACGCCAGTGCCGCTCCTTCCCGGGTGCCAGCTTTGGGCAGATCGACAGGCAAACCACCCTCGAGGCTGTTCTCCCACAACGCAGCCAGCGACTCCTGCACCGCGATCAAGTCCAAATGGTCATCGAAGAACTCGACCTGCTTCTGGACGCCAACCGTGCGCAGCTCGTCCACCTCCAACGTCGACAAAAATCCAAGCTTGCCCAAGCTCATCATGAGCTTCCTCTGCGACAAATTCGCCTCCCCCAACCCGATCTTCTCCAACTTGGACGAGGCCACATCGAACCGCTTGAGCGCCAAGTCGTGCAACCAGCCCAACCGATCCTGCCCCGGCTGCCTCAGGTACGCCGACACGAGCGCGGCGTACTGCGGCTTCTGCTCGAGCAATGTACGTTGTTGACCGTGTTCGATGTACCACGCGTAGAGCTCGAAGGCGAATGCTTGCTGGTATCGCTCCAGGTACGTATCCGTCCTAGCTTCAGATTGAAGCGATGATTCGTTGCACAGCTCGACGAGCGTGCGGAAGTCGCGGTACTGCTCGGCAAGCGCAAACGCACGGTCCGATCGACCGATCGACACCAGAGGTCGGATGAACAACGGCCTGGCCGTGCGATACGTGGCGGCGAACACCGAGAGTTCGCGTTGCAACGCGCCGTTGTCCCCGTCCGTCGCAGCAGCCGCTTCGAGATACTGCAGCCGCTCCGTGTAGCATGCCAAAGCGATCTCGGCCAACGAGCACAGCTGCGCCTTGAGTTCGGCCTGCACTCGATGCTCGCGCTTGGCCTCCTCGGTGGCAGCACCCGAAAACTCGGTCGAGGCAGCATCGATGCTCGATCCCAACTCGCGCGTTCGGTCCGGGATCAGATTGACCGTCAGCGAAAACAGACTCTCGAGCAGCTGTACGCTTGCGGACTGAGCCGTCCACGCTTCGAAAGCCACCGTTGCCGTTGCCGCCGTCGCCGCAGCTGGTGTGCCCAGCTCGAGAATGCCATATAGCCCTCCATTCTCCTTCCGATACCTAAGCGCCGCCCTCAACGCCGAGAGCACAGTGCGATTGAGCTCGAGCACATCCGTCGACCTGCTGCGCAGCGGCTGCGCCGACAAGCTCTTGGTCTGCTTGCACAGCTTCTCCAGCACCTTGATCGTCCAATCGGCATGATGCCTGAAGAATCTGCGCACCAGATCGTCCCCGCTCGCACCCCATCCTTGCTCAACCATGACCGTCTCGATGGCCTTGGCGAGCGGACTCTGTGCGGCTGCAGTTGAGCCGTAGTTGTGCGCAGACGTGTAAAATTCGTTCTGGTACACCCACAGCTCGCTCAGCGCAGCGGCGAGTTCGGCATCCGCACGCAGCTGTCGCTTGGTCGTCTGCGGCAGCTTCTCGAGGTGTCCGCACGAAGCGACGAACTTGACCAGAAAGCGCAGCTTGCCCAGCCGGTCCTTGAGCGCCGTGCGCAGATCGACCGAGGGCGGGACACTGTGCGAGATCGGATTGGTGAACGTGAGCAGCTCGCGGCTGAGATCTTGGCACGCCGTCATGAGCGTCCCCTGCAGATGAGCTGGCAGCTGGAACGTGAGCGGGTTGAGCGGCGATTCCGAGTAGTAGAGCGCCTGTTCGAGTTTGCCTTTGAGTCGTTCGGTATCGGCGCGCTGACGGTCCGCCGCCGATGTGTACGCCGTACATCGCTGGCGAATCTCGCTGATACTCGTCTCCACCAACAGCGAACCCGACGTCGCCGAGATCAGCGAAAGAGAGGCAACGGCCTGGTCAGGGCCCACATCGATCGAGTCACATCCAGACCCAATGAATCGATTCTTGACGTCGTCCTTGAGTTTAACAACCTCTTCAAACGCTTCGCACCCGGCCTCGAGCTGCTTGGCCACCACCGTGTCGGCAAAGCATACAAACGCAGCCGGCCCGCCGTTGGGCAGGCTCAGCGTCGGCACGGCGTATGGCCGCGGGTCGGCAAAGCTCGAGTAGTTGATCGCCACGATGCTGGCCACGACAAACGAGCCGGCATCCTTGACCGTGTCGATAACAGCCAAGCCGTGCGTGAGCGGTTCGTGTTCCGCTTTAGTCTGCGAGTAGAGCAGCACCAACTGTCCATCGCTCTGCACGGCGCCGTCGAGAATATCGAACGACAGACTCTGCGCCGCGCTATACCGCTCGTCGCTAAGCTGCAGCACGCTGCTCGCCACAACCTGCTGCACGTCCTGTTCGGCGAGCAGCCGCTCGCCGCCCTGGTCGAGCACCTGCCACTTTTGCAGCGTCTTGCTGCCGATCGCGTACACCTCGCGCCCACCAGGCTTACCCGCTTGAACAGGCGCCACGGCAATCGAAACGATCTGGTCGTTGCTCGAGCCCATCGCCGAGGTCGAGCCGAAAAGCCGACCCAACAAACCGCGCTGCTGCGAAAACGCCCGCACCTCAGCCTGCAGCACTCCAGCCCTGCTCCCGATCGACACGCGCAACAACCGCGACAAACTCGTCGCCAGCACCACCGTCGACTCGTCCACGCGCTGCAGTCTCACCACCGTCTCGCTGCTCGCCGTGAGCGGAGCCGCAACACGCTGTGCCCTGTCCTGGCGCGTCAACGACGACGAGATCGCCTCCCACAAACACACCTGTCCATCAGGCGCCACGAGCAGCAGCGCCGGCTCCCTCCCCGCTCCAACTCCTCCACTCCTCGGGATAAAACAGCAATGCGCCAGCTCCCCGACCCCCGACATGCTCGCCGACGCATACTGCGGCACGGGGAACACCCAGCACGTCGGCGCGCCCGTGCCGATGCCGCGACTCGAGTAGTTCCACACAAAGCACTGCGTGCGCGACACCAGCCACGCGTAGCCGGTGTGCACATCGAGATGACCCCTGAACGCATCGATGTAGAGATCCGCATCGCCGAGAACCTCGAGCACCTCGAGCGGAAGCTTCGAGTAGGCGGAGACGTGCAGCCACTGGTCGCCGAGCAGCACGGTGCCTTCGTCCAGCTGTGCGGTGCTGCTTGCGTCCTTGCTCGGTAGCGGGGGGCGGCGCCCAAAGCCAGCGACGGAGCGCATGTCGGCGTCGTCGCTGATGACGGAGCCTTCGCGATCGAACGCGCTGCCAGGCGTGAGGAGCGACGCGTTGGGTCCCTGTACGGCTAGCATCGAAGACGGGCGCGGTCGCGCACGGGTCGTACGTGCCCTGCCCGCGGCACCACCCAAAAACAGCGACCCAGTCGAGACATCCCCTGCCGCTCCATCCCCACCGCGGTACGTAGAAGGCGAGAGAAACCCGGGCGGCGAAACGGGGCCGTCCTGCGCAGCACCAAACACAGGCGTACCCGCGCGAGAAGGCCGATTCGTCGATGCGCGAGACGCACCCCCTGCAAGCGGTGTCGACGACCGTACGTCCCTCGCTCGCGAAGGTGTTGTAAACATGTTGTCGATTCTGCTGTAAGGTTGAGATGATGATGGTCGGAAAGGTGTGATGAGGGTCTGATCTTGTGTTTTTCGCATGGTCAAAGCGAAATTCTTCGCGTCTTTCCGCTCCAGCACAAAAATCGGGAACTGCGCGTCACATCGGCCCCGATCCCCACCACGAGCAGGGCTGACATCGTGCACCGCTCTTCGCGCGATGCGGCATACCAGCGCCTGGTCAAGTGCAATGTGTGTTGCCAAGCGCTTCATTCGAACGGTGTCGGAGACGACAACACTCAAGCAAAGAAACAAGAGACGACGACGACGCTCAAGCAGAGAAACAAGAGTGGGATTGCTGCAGAACAAGACAACACAAGACGATAACAAAACGAATGCTGCACAACATGACACAACGATGCTGAAAGATACACTAAAAACAAGACGATTGCGTGCACAGAATGTTCGAACTGATGGTAAAGAGCTGCTGATGGAGAAAACAACACTGGGAATAGAGAATAAAACGCCATCACCGGTTCGATGCCCTCACCGATACTCGGGCGACGGCGAGCTAACCGTTCCCGCATCGTCCCCCTCATCCATCGCCTCATGAATCGAGCGCATCATATCCACCTCCCCGGCACTCGACACGTCCGAATAGCTCCAGGGGAACGGATTCGCTGCGCCGCTCATCTCCGAGTCGTCCGACTTGGGCGCCACCTCGCTCTGCACTCCAACAGCCGCTGCCGCCAAAGGCAACCGTCCGCCCGGACGCCAAATACGCACCGTGTGATCATCCCCACACGAAGCAATCGTAAGCGGATCCCTGGGATGCCAGGCCACCGCATTCACCGAGCCCGTGTCGTGCCCAATCAACGTCTCGATCAGACGTCCGCTCGCACGATGCCAGATGTAGATCTTGGCATCCTCGCTGCCAGACACGACAAAGTTCTCATCGATGCCGCCAAAGCCGCAGCCAATGACGTGCTGGCTGAGCTTGTGGCCGTTGAAGCGTCGCACCAAACATTGACGTCCGATGTCCCACATCTGCAACTCGCTGGGACGCACGTTGATGAGCGCATATTGCGAGTCGCGGCTCACCGCCAGACTGACGACCTCGTCGCGCATGTAGATGGACCCGAGCTCTTCGCGCGTGTGCAGATTGATAAAGTGGATGCGGTAGCGCTCCGACCCCATGGTGCGTGATCCTCCACCCAGGTCGACGGGCGCGTCGAGATCGGCTCCTCGGTCGTGGCCGCCGAAGCCCGTCGACGTAGTAGATTGTGACGAGCTGTCGCTGAGCTGGTCGGAGGCAGTCGACGTACTCATCGCCGTCGACGAGTTGCTGTGGAAACGACTGGTGGATGATGAGAGACCCGTTTGTGCGACTTGACGGGCGCTGAGGGCAATCAAGTGGGCACCGTCCGGCGTAGCAGCCACCGCGAGCACACGGAACGGCGAGGTGCTCTTCTTGTGCAGTACAAAGCCTTGCAGATCCCACCAGACAATCTTGCCGTCCATGCCTCCCGTGACGAACCCTGAGCCGTCCGTGAGCCATGTTGCAGTGGCTACGGTGTAGCTGTGCTCGCGCAACGTCAGCATGCTTCCTTGCTCGAGCTTGCACAGCGTCACGTCGACGTCCGAGGTGACCAAGAGATGCGTGTCGTCCGGCGACCAAGAGACCGAAGAAATGTTGTCCGACAGCGGCACAAACTTTTGCAGCAGCTTGTACTCGTCCTGTACACTCCAGATGAGAATGGTCTTGTCTGCTCCTGCTGTTGCCAGCTTGCTGCCGTCGTGCGAGAATTGCAAGCACCAGACCTCGTCGTGGTGGTCTTGGATGGTGCGCGAGACGTGCGATGGAAACACAGATCGGTCGGATCGATGATCGGTCAAGAGCGAGAAGTGAGAGCCGTGGGGCGAGTTGAAGAAAGGGTCCTGCTGCTTTTGATAGCTTTGTGCCTGTTCGAGCAATTGTGGCAAGCGTCGACTCGGGATCATGACGAGTGGAGAGACAGCTGACTCGATGTCCATCATGAGCAGACGACGCGATTCGCCGTCGGCACCGTCCCAGCCCGCGCGAGCATGAAGCTGTTCGGGCGAGGCCGAGATGACGAGGCTCGATAGCAGATGGAGCTGCTGCGTATCATGACTCAGCGGGGTGAGCTTTTCGCGCAGCACGTTGAGCGCCTTTTTGGTCTGTCGTGCTTCGAGCAGCTCGAGATAGCGCTGCTTTTGGAGCATGAAGCGGATCGAGCGGAGGCTGACAAGATCGGGCCTGCGAAGCACCGAGTCGATGAGGTCCTGTTGTGGCGACTCGAGCGTGCCCGGTAGCGACGAGGAGGACGAGGCCGTCGATGAAGAGGGAGGCGCATCCAACAAAGCACCGCTGCTGCGAGAAGCCTGAATGCGTTTGGCAGCGTACGTAAGGCCGTCGATGAGGAGCCTCTCTGCGTTTCTCCAGTCTCCGCTCAACACGGCGGTACGGAAAGCCGTGATGGAGGGGTGCTCAAGCGTTATGCCCGATTCCGTTTCGAGCGTCTTTGCCGCAGCGTCGTAGCCCATCTCGCGCAACGATTGCAACGTAAGCTTGACGAGCTCTCTTCGATCAATGGAGCTTCCTGGAAAGAGCGGGGAGAAGACGGGCGAATCGGCGTACTCGTCAGCAGCGGAAGAGGCCGCAGCTTTCCCATTGCGGTGTCCGTTGCTACTGCTGCTGCTACCATTGCTTGCTTCCGACTTGAGGGTGTGGTCGCTGGATTTGCCGTTGGAGGTCCCACCGTTTGAGTAGGCAGCGGCAGAGGAGGAAGAGGCAGCGTTTTGCGTCATTTCTGCGACGGACTGTGTCGAATTGGAGGCAGAGCGATGGCAAGAGGAGGAGGAGGGTCCGGACTCGGGAGGACACAAAGAGCTGGGCGAGGGAGGATCGCGCCTTGCTCTCTTGGCACTTGGCGCCTCCGAGGGACTGAGTGGTTGAGGAGGTCGGCGCGGCGTCCTGAAAGCGTGCTGGCTCGGTCCGCCGAGGAGATATTGGATGAAAAGTGTGTGTTGAATACGAGTGAAAGCAGATCTGCTGAGGCGGGGAGGTGTTGGTGGCGGTGATGCCAGCTCGTTCTCGGCGATTGGTTCACCTCGCTGTCAGTTGCTACAGCTAGAGAAGATGCAGATGGTGGAGCTGGTCGATGATGCAGTGTGCAGAGGACCTGGTCGTAGCTAGCAAACGTCTGCTGAAGCCTGATGATCGATGAGTCGAGCTGCCAAGCAATTGGCGAGAAGCGATGATGCGAGACCCTTGACGCTGAATCCCTGAATAGTGTTACTAGCGTCGTATGGTAAGCTGAATGGATTGTTCGAGGGCGTTGTGATGATCACGAGAGAGGACCTAGCCAAGTATGTGTAGAGCGAGGACGAGGACGATAAGGCCTAAAAGCTCAAAGGAAAGGACCCTGAAATAGTCAGCCGACTGCGGAGAGAGAGAGAGAGAGAGAGAGAAAGAGAAAGAGAGGCACACAGCCAGAGAGACACACAACGATCCGCCAACGGGGTTAGCCAGTCTGTGAGTGACTGAGTGACTGAGTGTTTGCTCAGCTGCGTGGATCGTGCATTTTGCTGCAGCTCTCTGCGAAACTTTTCTCTCCTCGCTCACTTCCGACGCTGCCATTTTCCTGCTCCCTCTCCCTTCAAAAGCCAAGCGTCGAGATGCGATTCACTTTCACTCTCTCTCTCTCTCTCTCTCTCTCTCTGTGACAATCTACAGCAGCAACAAAGAAAGTGACAAAAGACGTGCTTTCGATGTGCTTTTGCACGCCGCTGTAGGGCAATCAAACTTGAATCGGCTGCTCCGTCTGCGATTCACAAGAGCCTTTTTTTGGTGCCTTGGAAATGAGTCAAACTCAAGCGGGGCGGGAACTGCGACTCTGGACCCGCATTCTGTGATTCAGGGTCTCCTCTCCGTCTCTGTCCCTCCAATCCTTTCGCCTCCCACTCTCCTGTTCCGACAAGCTTCAGCTCCACCCTCCGCTGCGCACTTCCGATGTTTTCGCCTTCTACGTAGTCCGCGCCTCATACCTACTTGTCATGACCTCTCAACCTCTTCTGACGGACATTCCGGGTATCACTGCTCGAGAAAGGGTGAGCCGTGAGGGACGCTTCGAGTGGAGGTTTTTGCTGCATTTTTTGGTGCCTTTTTTTTGTTTTATTTTTAATTTATTTTTTATCGGCCGGCCGGCAAGTCTTGGTCGCCCTTGACACCGAGACCATTCGATCATCCCTTCGACTCGATATCCGCTGCTCACGCTCGACACAATCACAGAACACTGTCCAGTCATTCAGCGCAGAAGAAAACCAATTCCAATTACAAGCTTGCTAGGATGGCTTGGCAGGCAAAGCGGCCCCGACGACCATCACTTCTCCCCACGCGCGACAAAGTTCTTGGCGAACCGCAGCATCGCACGGAAATCAGGCATCTCCGGCCCGCCTCCTACCACCGCATACCCGCCGCCGTTCTTGCTCGGCACGCCCATCCGGCCTTCGACGCTTCGCAAGGGGAGGCGCTGGTTCGAGGCGGCGTGTGTCACAAGCACATGCGCCAGCCAGTACAGCGGCAGCGCATCGTTAGACAGCGGCGTCGCTCCGGACGCAGTGAGCGGCGTGAACAGCGTTCGCTGCAGCTCTTCGGGCCAGTCGTGCTTGCCAGCCGCAGCCGATGCGACCCAGTTGACTTGGCCACCATCCTCTGTGACATTCATATCCTTGTTGTCGCCTACTTCCTCCGCCGATGACGCCTTCTTGGCCGATGCAAACCGACACGTCGGATCCTGGTCCCATGCCTTGCGCCATCGCGACAGCGCCCGCTTGTACAGCGCCACCTGGGCATCATTGCCCGTCGCTGCCCCTTGGCTCGGTGCACCGGCGCGCTTCATCCATCGGTTCAGCGACGACGGCTTGGCCACCCTCGTCGCTCGGCCCTCGAGCATCTCGATGATGCCCCGCAGCAGCGCCAACACCATCACCAGTCGAGCAAATGCACCGTGAGCTCCATGCAGCGACGGCAGCCCAGCCGTCTCTGGCGGTGGAGACGTTTCAGAGCAGAGCAGCAGCTGCAGTGCTTCGTCCAGTGTGAGACCCGTGTGTTTCTCCAGAGCCGTGCGCCAACTCGATGCTGTCGACGCACGCCACATGTAGTCGGGGCTCGGCAGCGGCAGATGAGCAACCTCTTTTGTGGACAACAGCGTCGGTACCGCCGCATCGAGGTGAGCCACCGTGTCCATCGTGTAGATCACGAATGCGCTTCTCCTACGTCCCTCGAGCTCGGCCCAACGCCGCCACACCTGCTCGTCCGCCTCCTTGTGATCGCTGTACGACGGCAGGAAAGAGTACGAGAAGCGCATGTCAACCGACTCGAACAGCACCTGTTGCATCACATCCTCGGCAGTAGGCGCGCCACGCTGAGCATGCTCGGCGTCCGGATCAAAGAAGCCCGCCTGTCGAGCCAGCGTGATCACGGTGCCGTGCGAAACGCCCGCTACCATGCGCGTCGTGGCGTCGCTGCTGAGGAAGTTGTTGCTCTGGAACAGCATGAGCGCTTGCACCACCGAGCACTTGTCCTTGACGCTCTTGCATCGTTTTGCAAACGTGCGCATCAGCATGTCCATCTTTTCGCTCATCACGATCGGCTTGACCAGCTCCTGTCCATCCTCTTCGTCAATGTAGCGGCTCGGCCCCGTGTCCATCACGCGCTGCAACCCATCGACAGGCTCCGGCGCGCCGTGGCTGTTGATGATGTTGATCGCCGACTTGGGAACGACCTCTTCGCCCGCCCACCACTTGCGTCCCGCCTCGTGCCCACCGAGCATGCACATGGCAAACGCAATGCAGCCCGGAATCGTCGTGATGCGGAAAGTGGGCTCGTGCACGACGGGAAAGTGCTTGAGCAGGTTCTGCTGTGCGTGCAGAGCCAGCACGCTGAGGCGTGTGATAGGCGGTAGACTCCAGTGCTGGATCGAGTAGCAAGGCCGGAACATATCGGGCGGAATGAAGAAAGGATTCCTCGAGTCGGTGAGCGCCTTTTCCAGTGGACTCGGCAGCACGCCCACGCTCATCGCGTCCAGATCGATGCTCTCGGGTGAAACAGACGCAGCCACGTTCTTCGAGTCGAAGTAGTCGGACGTGTTGGTGGTGTCGACGGTGCCCGATCCCGCCGTGGTCGAAAAGGCATTCAGCAGCTGCTGAATGCTAGGGCTCATGAGCCAACCCAGCGCACTCAGCTGCGCGCCCGGGGTGCCCGTGCTTGCTGCTGCGGCGGCGACGCTGCCGGCACTGGGGTTGGAAAACATCGAGTGATCCCAGTTGGGGGTGGAAAACTGAGACGCACCGAGCGTTGCGGAACTGAGCGCCATGGCAGAGCCGTTCAAAAAGGAGGTTTCGCTTCCGTGGATCCCGGCTCTCAACTCCTGTACGCCACCCTGAAGCCTCAAAAGGAAAGCCTCGGGTCCTGGCGTGAGAGCCCCTCCATCAAAATACTGCTGCGACTCGTTCTTGACAAAGCGGCTGGGCGTATCGATGCCGCTGTTGCTCATCTGCACGGGTGCCGACGTGGTGATGGTACCGGCGCCGCTCGAGATGGCCGCGTCCGTTGAAGGCACGGCTGCCGCAGAGGCGGCCGGTATCGAGGTCGCTGTCGACCCGTCGGCTGCTGTCGTCGCTGTTGTCGTTGCTGACGCCGATGTGGTAGCACCAGCGGTAGCACTCGTCGTCGCGACAGACTTCGAGTCGTTGGCTTCGACAGGGTCAGGCTTGTCGGACAGACTCAGCTTGTCGCTCGACGCGCTCTTGCCCAACTTGCTCGAGGCAGTGATGCCGTCGGATTGAGGCGAGGTGCTCTGGCTCTGGCTCGAGATGTTGATGCCCTGCAAGCTGTTGTGCCGGCTCACTGTGCGCGAGGGTGGACGCATGCCCGTCCACTGGCCGCCCAGATCGAGCGAGGTGAGGCCGCCGCCGGGCGTGGTGGGGAATTGCGAGCGCGGACTCGAGACGAGCGGCGTGTCACGCGCGTTGGAGAAGGCGGACAGGTACGGCGACATGGACGAGTTGAGCGCCGTATTGGAAAAGGGCGAGAGCGGGCCCAGCGTCGATACAGAGAAGCGCACGGGCTCCTTGGGCGTGGTGGCTCCGGAAGGCTCCTGACCCTGCGACGTGCTCGTAGCAGCCGTAGCGTTGGAGGCCGAGTGATTGGACGACGAGGCGCCGGTATCGGCAGAGGACGTCGAAGTGCCAAACGAAAAGGCTGGGCTGTTGGCGCTGCTGGAGCCATATCCAGCCAAGCCGGATGAGCTGCCGGCACCGACGAAGCCTCCGGAAAGACCGGGAGCGGTGGAGCGGAAGTAGCTGGCGTCAGAGCCCAGATGAGAACCCGTGCGCGATCGGTCGGTAAGGTGGCTCACGGGCGAGGTGACGGGTAAGCCCAGCGAAGCAAGCATGTTGGCGGTAGCGCGAGCCGACGAGCCTGGAGTCGTCGCGGCGCCATGGCCGGGTGAGGGCAACTTGGCAGTATCGAGACCCTCCCAGATGGCGGCATCGGAGGGATTGGCAAAGGACGAGGGCTGCCTGGAAGCGTACGTGTCGTAGCTGGGCGGCTGCCGCAAGTAGCGGTTGCCCGAATTGCTGCCGTGGCGTACCAAGCTTTGTGAGCTGTAGCGTGGGCTGCCGTGCTCGCTTCTCGGCTGGTTCGACTCGGGGCTAGAAGGCTGGTAGAGCTGAGGATGGAGCGCTGCTACTGCCGAGTGAACGGGAAGCGGGAAGGGAGTCGAAGCGTACGGGTTAGTTGCTCCCCTCCCCATATGAAAATCCGGGGGGTCCATCGAGTTGGCGTATTGGTAGGCGGCGACGGAGCTGATGGCAGCCACGGTAGTGGCGGCAGCAGCGGCTTGCGCCTGCGAGTCGGCGGCAATGGCGGGATCGATCATAGCGGACTCGTCTTCGTCTTGAGCCTGTGCACCGACGGGATGGTGACCTGCTGCAGCGGCTGCAGCTGCGGCCGCTGCTGCGACAGCGATGGCGTCGTGAGTGAGCTGGTCCGAGTGAAGCGCGGGAGGTGGTGGTGCCGGACCGTCCGCGCCATCCGAGCCCACGACACTCGAGGAAGCCGCTGCAGCATTGTCTGCACTGGCCGCGTCGCCGTTGCCATTGCGAGTGCCGTTGCCGTTAGTAGCGTGGTTGGCAGCGACGGCGGCCGCTTTTGCGGCTTTGGTGGAACCTTTCGGCCTGCCTGGCTTTGCGGTGGAGGAGGATCGACGTGGCTTTGTGGCTTTGGGTGGCGATTCGCCCTCTGCGGGCTTTTCGCCTTGGCCGGAACCGTCGAGCTGAAGAACGACTCGACACTGTCGCTTGTGTCGAGACAGCACGTCGCTGGTTGCGGATCAATAAAGAAGGGAAGGAAATGCAACGTCACGATCAGCTTCTTGTTCGAGACAAAGGTGGGGCGGCATTACATCCCGGCCAGATCCATGTGGGCTGCATAGTTGAGGTGCATGGCCAAAGATGCGAAAGGACGACATGAATTGATGGATGGGATGCCTACCTTCTAGAAAAGCCTTTTCCGCAGTCGCAGACAAAGGGACGGATGTCGGCATCTGTAAGGAGTAAGCAGAAGAAGATGTGTCAGTGAAACCGAGCATAACAACGATGGCTGTGACTTGTTCTTCGTGGCACCAGTCACAGCGATGATGTTGATGTGAAGAGAAAACAAGATCGAGAGGGTGCGAAAGACACTTACGCCTTCGCTCGTGACGCCTGAGATACTCGAGTCGAGAATAGCTGGTGGAGCAGGTGGGGCAGATGAAGGGAGGACCGCTTGGAACGGGACCACCGGCGGCGGCGTCGGTGGATGCATCTCCCGCAGCAGCGCCGTCGTCGTCACCAGGCTTGACGTCCTCATTGGATCCGTTGGAGGCGATGGAATTGCGCTTCTGGATTTTGCGTGCGGGGCCGGACGGCGTCGGCGAGTCTGGTCGGGAACGGACCCGGCCACTTTCGGCCTCTGTAGCCGCCGTGCCGAAATAGTCGCTCTGCATGGTGAGGAGGCTCGCTAGATGTGATTAAGAGGGTACCGTGATGGGATGGAGTTGGGGGCGAGTTGTGTGCCGCTGTGGGCTCAGATGTAGCTTGGATGCGGAACGAGAAGGGGGCTGTTGCTTTTGAGAACCATGCGAGCTCCAGTTACGATTTTTGTGCGATTTTAAGATGCTGTAGCGACGACAGCGGTAGGAAGCAATGCTTGGTCGGAAGGAATGGATGATGGTGTCGAGGGGGATCAGCACCACATTGCAGGGAATGCGGCCAACGCCGTAAGGGAGAGAGACTGGAAGAGAAGCAAGTGGTCGGTTGGATAGTCGATCGATTCCCACTGTCGGAAAAGCGGGTCGTCTTCGTCGTCGTCGTCGTCAGAGAAGGTGGTGCGGTAGAGGATGACAGGATGGGAGGAGAAGGTGGTTGAGAAGGAATGTTCAAAAGCAGAGTTGTGAGTGAGAGTGTGTGTGGAGGTGAGAGAGCGAGAAAAGCGGCAGCGGAAAGCGGAATCCAGCAAGAAGCAGCACAGCAGCACAGCAGCACAACAGCAGCAGCGCGAGAGCCAAGATCAGCAGCAACAGCAGCAAAAGAGAGGCAGAGCAAGGCGAAAGAGCGGCCGATGCAAAAAATGCCCGTCTTTGTCGGCCTCACACGCTGAAAAAGCTTCGAAGGTGGAGGCATCGGATCAGTCTAAAAATGAGAAAATTGTACAGAAGGAAAGAGAGAGAGAGAGAGAGAGAGAGAGAGAGAGAGAGAGAGAGAGAGAGAGAGAGAGAGAGAGAGACTCAGCCATCCGCTTTGTTTGCTCGAGCAGCACATCAGCACAGCAGCCCACACCAGAAGACAGCACTTGAAGGCACACCACGACGCTGCTCCGTTCCAGCATGCACAGCATCTTGGCAAGCTTCCAAGGCTTTGACTGTATGCTGTGCGAACTCATTTCTACCTCAAGTATTGACTGAGTCGACACAGCAGCAGCAACAGCGTAGCAGAATTGATGGTTGAGCCAGAGCGCGCGACGATGGAACAGCTTTCGAGATGGGGCAATTTCATTTTGGTCACGCAGTTGGGACACAGGCCAAGTGTGAGTGTCCGTTGCTGTGGAGAGCGAATCGCTCGAGCCTCATTCGTCCAAAAGGCCTCTCCACCGCGTCCATGAGCTCTTCCTCTCTCTCTCCAACCAGAGACAACCATACGAAGCTCGATGAATGCTCATATCTCTTTGTCTCACACATCCTTACTTGCCATGAAGTGAGCTGGCTAGAAAAGGCGGATCCTGGCCTTCAAGAATACGACGTGAGATGTGCGGTTCCTCCCTTCCCATCAAGGCTTTAGTAAGCAAAGCCTGGGCGCAAGAGCAGCAGCAGCAGCAGCAGCCTCGATTTCTCGAATTTGTCACATTTCTCGAAGCGCTGTAAGTTAGGTGTCGATCGCGGTTTTGATAGGGAGAAGCCGAGAAGCCCTTGAAAAATCGCACCATCGCCGACCTGTGCTGAACCCTCTCTCGCCCAGCCGAGCCAGACGGATGTGCCTATGACGCTACTGCGTGGGCTCTCATTCTTCTTGCTGCGTGCTGCTCTTGTTTCAGTAGTAGACCGTCATGCGAGCGAGATCGACGAGACAGACCCTTGATTCGGGGCTGTCGGGCAGTGAGTGAGCTGTGTCAATTTTTGGCAGACGTGAGGATTCGGTGCCAACGTCTGAGCGTGCATGCGTTGATTCTCGCACGAGTTCTGTGCGTGCAGGCCGAGTTCCGGGCTGCTTCGAGGGTCCAGCTCACCAACACCGACACCAACACCTTGGCACTCCCCACGATCCAGCCTCCCAACCTGTTCATCCTCGCAACACCCAGCCCAGCATGGCATCATCATCATCATCGTCATCGGCGTCATCGGCGTCATGGGACGTACTGCGGCGCAAGACGCGCAATCTCGAGTCCACGATCGATGCGCGCCTTACCTCGTATTCGCAGCTGGCGTCAAAGATCGCGCGCACCGCGGACACCTCATCCAGCGCGGCGGGGGTGTTTGCGGATCACACGGCGCTCGACATGGACGGCTCTAGATCGAAATCGGACGAGGCGAGCACGGAGCACGTGGAGCAGGAGCAGGAGCTGGATGCGCTCATCAACGAGCTCTCCGACGCGGTGGATGCGTTGACGGCGAGGTTGGATGATCCGGCGGTGCCGCCGAGCGCGGCGCAGCTGCACGCGGTGCAGAGGCATAGGGAGGTGCTGTTCGATTTCACGCGGGATTTCAGACGGTCGCGGACGAATGTGCGGCACGCGATTGATCGACGGGATCTGTTGGGCACTGTGCAGGGCGATATCGAGTGAGTACAGCGCACAGAACGCACGAGGTATATGATGAGAAGGTTGCTGACGTTAGTGGTCCGCGTTGCGCAGCGCCTACAAATTGGCACACGCCTCAGACGCAGACGCACTGCTAGCAGAGCGCGGCCGCATCGACAACTCCCACGCCATGCTCGACCGCACCCTCGAGTAAGTCACACACCCTTTCCCAGCTCGATCCTGCATCGCAACATCACTAACAATCTCGACATTCCCGTGCCGTCTCCTCAGACAAGCCTACGCAACACGCGCCGACTTCGCCGACCAGCGCTCCACCCTCGAAGGCATCTCCACCCGCATGTCCTCCACAGCAGCCCAAGTGCCCGGCCTCAACAGCATCATCACCCTCATCGGCAGGCGCCGCCGACGCGACTCGGTCATCATGGGCTGCTTGATAGGCGTGCTCACTGTGTTGTTGCTCATGTTTACCTTTCGTTGAGGCAATCGAATCATTTGAATGGAAGCATCTTTGTGCACAGCCTGTGTGGAACTCTTGGATCTGAGACACATGCTCACTCGCTCCTTCGCACGCAGTCCAAGGTGAGAACGGAGGGAAATCGCCTTAGATCAACACTGAATGGTATGAAGTCAAGTACATTTTTGGGTGTGTGGGAATGAATGAAAAGAAGAAGGTCGGTTGGAGCGATACCGGCGTGCCAACGGGCTCGCACATCAATAGAGCAGCTCGCGTATGAGTCACAACTCCTCGTCCTCCTCTTTGATCTGCGAAGGCTTGAGCATACCAGGCACGGTGGCCGCCTTCTCGCGCTCCTCCGCCGCCTTGCGCTGCGCCTCGGCTTCCTTGTCCTCGATGAACAGGTCCGCATTGTCCGAGCTGCCCGTGTTGCCGCCAAACATCTCGCGCGACGTGATCAAGAAATCACGCAGATGCAGCTTGTACGCAGTCAGGTCGCTCGAATGCATGCAGAGGCCGTTGACAAAGTGCTCGACGTACTGCGCCTGCATGTGCGGGAATGCGGTGCGCAGCAGGTTCGACGTGTACTGTCGGATGAACAGCCGGTTGTTCATGTTGGGGTCCTGCTGCGTCGCAGGGTCCCACAGAGGTGCCGTGACGCGGTCCGTCTCGATGAGCTCAAAGATGCGCGCGAGCAGCCCGCACTGCGTCTTGAAGCCACTCTTGTGATCCGAGTCCGTGAGCACGAAAAAGATGTCCTGAATAATGTTGAGCAGGTACTGCTGGTAGAAGCCGTTGGCCACCTCGAGCGGCGAGCCCGCGATGTTGTTGAGCAGCTCGAGGCAGATGTTGAGACCCGTGTCGGCAATGTCGCGCATCGTGTGCTTGATGGCCCAGATGATGCTGTCCATGGTCAGCTTGAACTTGGGCGGCTCCAACTCGAGCAGCGCGGGGAAGCAGTACAAGTTGATGGCGCGCAGCAGCTTGAAGAAGCCGACGCGGTGCTCGGGGAACTCGGCGAAATCCTGGTTGATCATGCTGAGCGTAGGCTCGAACACGGCCTCGAGCACAGGCTTAACCTTGTCCGTCAGCAGTCCCTGCAGACGCGAGGTGATGGTGGCCATGACGTTCAACACCTCAGCGTCTCGAGCGGCGGGCACGTTGCGGTTGTAGTCGCCGAGGATGGCGTCGAGCAACGAGGGGATGAGGTTGGTGTTGACCGACTCGAGGTCCTCGGCGCGCTTGACATACGTCTCAACGAGGCGCAGAATCTCCTTTTTGATGGTGCGCAGACCACGCACCATGGGAGTCTTGGTGGCAATGAGGCCCTCAGCCTCGACCTTAGCGCTGATGATGCCGCTGACGCTGCGGTAGAGCGCCAGCATGTCGAGGTAGATGCGGCCGATCTGCGGCAAGAAAAAGGTGCCGATCGAGTAGCAGGCCGAGACGTTGGTCTTTAGCACGTTGGAGAGGATCTTGATGTTTTCCGGGCTGCCGAGCACATCGACGTTGTTGTGCGCCTGCTGCATGAGACTGTCCCATGCGCTGTTGGGCAGCTCCATGAGCTTGGAGATGAGACGCTCCTGCGTGGGACGGTTGGGCTGTGCTGCGATCATGTAGCCCACGGCCTCGTAGAACGTGTGCACTTGCAAGGGCGAGAGGTCGAGCGTGATGCGGTGCAGGTTGCGGAGGATCTCGTCGATGAAGGGCTCCTGCTCGCCCGCCTGTTGAATGACAAAGTGGCGTCTGCACTTTTGAGCGATCTTGATGTACGTGTCGCACGCCATGTCCTGGACACCCTCGTGAGACTCGTGCATAAACTCGAAGTTCTTGTTGACCACGGTCTTGAGGAACTTCCAGTGTGCCTTGAGGAAGCGCGGATACTGTCCGACGATGTACATGATGTTGGATGCGACGACGGCCTTGTTGTCCTTGCCTCGCTTCATCTCGCATAGGCCGAGAAGATCCTTGATGACGGTGACGAGGAAGCGCTTCTCGGTCTCCTCGTTCATGGCGCCCGAGATGGAACCGATGGCCCAGCAGAGCGTGTTGAGGTTGGCCCAGGACCATTCGGAGCCGTCGACCTGCTTGGCGAGCTTTTCGGTCATGATGTTTTCCGTGTCGAGCACGTCGAGATGGGTGAGGTAGACAAGCACCTCGCGCATGCTCTTGTAGAGGACGATGGTGTCGCTCTCCTTCATAAATTCGCGGACGATCTCGCCCTCGTCGTTTTCGACGATGAGCACCTCCTCGGGCTTGACCATGCGCTCGATCATGACGAGCCTCAAGTTGGAGAGGATGTCTGCGTAGGTGTTTTTGCGCAGGTTGGCCGAATTGGAGTTGTTTACGCCGTTGCCGAGGTTGAGGCCGAGGAGCGGGTTCATGTCGGCGATGGGCTGGGACTGCTGCTCCTCGTAGAGCTCGCTGACCAGCTTGGACCAGTACTCGAGGCAGATCTTGAAGACTTCGCGTTCGGGCACCTGGGAGACCTTGATGAGGTACATGTGTGCGTTGAGGAGGACGTCGTGGTTTTCGGGGTTCTCTACAAGTTTGAGGTGTGCGGTGAGGAAGTTGGAGAGGAAGAGCGCGAGATTGAGCACGAGCTCCTGCTCCGAGTCGTTGCTGGCCTCGTAGGCGGCAGCGATGTTGGTGGCGGGTGGGATCATGCGGTTGACCGAGGTCATGACCATGTTGAAGAGGACGACAAACTTGGGGTCGTACTCTGCGCCGACGTTCAAGTTGGCGATCTCGGAGAGACACTTGAGGGTGACGTTGCGGAACTCGTCGACCTCGAGGAAGCGGCCGATGAGGTTGTCGATGACGTTGGTCTCAAAGATGTAGCCGAGCGGGATCCAGTTGAGGAAGCGGAGCATGGTGCCGAGGGTGGCCTTGATGAGGCTTGGCTTTTGGGCCTTTTCGAGCACCTCGGAGCAGAGCTGGAAGACCTCGCCGAACTCGCCGCACATCTGGTTCTTGAGCGACTTGGTCTTGGAGGTGGTCATCTGCTCGGCCGAATAGTCAAAGATCTCTTCGGAGAGGAGGCGGAGGATGGCCATGTTGTTTTCGCAGATGGAGAGCGAGCCCCTGGAGGAGGAGACGATCTCGGGGATGAAGGAGGGCCAGTTGTGGGGCCACTCCTGCTTGAGGATCTGGATGAGGGTGGTGTTGAGCTTGCCGAGGTAGGTCTTCTCGCGCTTGAGGCTGGCCTCGTCGGACGAGTGCTGGATGATCATCTCGACGATAAAGTTGCGGATGCCCTGCTGCTGGTCCTCGGGGAGGACCTTCCACCGTGTCGAGATGACCTTGTCGAGGATCTGGAGCGAGATGTATTTGGTCTGTGGCGAGGAGCTTTGCTGAAGGATGGCGGGGACGCGCTGCCAGGCATCGGGATGTTCCTGGAACTGGGCGAGGGTCTGCTGTGCCATCCTCTGATCCTGACCTGCGCCGGTGTACATGGCAGCGACGACGCGGTCCAAGAGACCGATGTCGAGGTCCTTGTCGAAGTCCAAGATGCCCTCCATTGTGATGCGATGTGAGCTGACGAGAAGGAGGATAGGATATCAAGTGCAGGAAGCAGCAGCGGGAGCGGCAGAAAAAGCCCGCAGCGTGGTGCGTGCAAAAGTGATCTGCGTTGACAGCGATGCCGTGGCGAGTCGCACGTCCAACCTAGGCTGTGGAAATCACCAACGATCTCGCACGTGCAGAATGGTGCGGCTTTGGTTCACCTGCTGGATGGAGTAGCGTAGAGGCAATCGTAAAGGAGCCAAGTTTGCGTCTGTGGCGTATACAGCTGAGCTGAGCTGAGCTGGTTGGTATGACGCGGTGACGACCGACCCTTTTTTTATGCGAGTAATGCGCCAACCGTACCGTCTTGCTTCTCGACGACGAAGGATGCTTGTGGTTAATGGAAGAGAAAAAGGAGTAGAAGGCGTCGTGGATGGTTGGCGAAGGTGAGAGAGAGAGAGTAGTGGAGGCGATTGCGCTTTGAGTTGAATAGCAAAACGATGGACGCGCCGTTCGCAGTGAACGAGTGAGTGAGTGGACCGAGCGAAAAGAAACACTCGACAAAACAGGCACACGGCCGCTCTCTCTGCTGTGTGATCATTCACTCTCTCCGTCAGAGTGATTTTGGGGGGTTGCGAAAATCGAGGGCTTGTGTGCGGTTCTCGCGCTTTCCACTCTGTCGCAGCGATCTCTTTTCGCGCATCAAAATATTGAGACTGCGACCACGCGCTCATCTCAAAAGCTCAGTCAGGTTCAAAGCCTTCTTCACTCTGCCCACTCAACTTTCTTTTTGTTCTTTTTCTACCATTTTTTTTCGTTTTTTTTTTTTTTTGACACTCGGAGCTTCGATCTCACATCTTAGGAGAAAACGCACTTTTGTTAGGTCTCAGACGGACGACAGACCCCCTCGAATTTTTTGGATAGGCGACCGACGAATCAGCGCAGGCAGAGCATCAAAACGTGCGCACGTGCAGGCTTAGCAGCCTCTCTGTCTTGGGAGCATCTTCCCGCAGCGACAATCCTTCCCTGTCGCCGCTTGTCATCTTGAGCATGGCTGTCATGGTGATGACGATCATCCCCGTATACTTGTCCTCCTTATGACAATGCGATGCTGAACAGCCAGCTCTGGTGTCGAGCGAACCTTGCAAGGCAGATTGTACGCAAGCAAAGCCAGGCATTGACATTGGCATTGGCATTGGACCCTGCGGCTTCTGGCTTTTCTAGAAAATGTGAATGGATCTTGGACCGGTTCGGTGAATACTTGTCGTGAGCTGCTCCTTTCGCTTCTGCTCAGTCTCGCGCTTGCACACTGCCGACAAAAGGAAGCATCATCAGCAGCAAGAAGGTCGGTAAGTTAGTAGATAATTTACAGTACAGCCGCCTTGGCCGCGCCCCGTGCGTTTGCTTGCTCGCTCTTTCGCAGTGCACTGGCCGACCTGTCAAAGAAAGTTAGTTGGATTTCGCGTCCGTGCTCCTCCGCCCTTTCGCTCCTCTGAATCACTTTGTCTCACCCTCTCTTCTTCTTCTTGACAACCATCGACTCAGCCCTTGGATCCATCGCAGCTGAACCCTCCTCTCACTCTCCAGCCTACGACTGGGCAGGAACATCGATTCGCACCACAACCTCACCACCTCGATCCGTCATGAACCTCTAACAAGAACGGCCCTTCGCTGCCACATTGACATCTTGGCCTGCCTCTGCATATCGCAGACTCTTCCTTCTCCCGGCACGCTGGCTGCGCTAGCTCTCAGCTCATTGCGCTGCTCCCGACTTTCAGCAAATCTCCGGCTGCCTTTGCGCCTTCTCGCATCTCAAAATGAAGTTCGGCAAGTACATCCTCAGCCAGCAGATCTCTGGCTGGGGCGCCTACTACCTCGACTACAAGTTCCTCAAGAAGATTATCAACTCACTCGAAAAAGGCCGTCTCGCCGATGCCGCCCTCTTCGCCACCGGCGTTCGTCCCGAGTACAACGCCAACGGTCAATCCACCGTCTCGCCTCAGCCACAGATCCTTCCGCACATCGAAGGCTCCGACGAACTCCAGATCCACAAAGCCGCCTTCTTCTTCAAACTAGAACGCGAGCTCGAAAAGATCAACAATTTCTACCTCCAAAAGGAAGCAGAGCTCAAGTCGCGCTTGCAGACCCTCATCGACAAGAAGCGCATCATCTTCGAGTCGCGCAACTCTTCCAAGCTCTCCAAGGAATCGCCCTCCTACGTCGCCCTCTACGAAGGCTTCCGCTACTTTGAAAAGGATCTTAGCAAGCTTCAGCAGTTCATCGAGATTAACGCTACCGGCTTCCGCAAGATCCTCAAAAAGTGGGACAAGCGCTCCAAATCACAAACCAAGGAGCTATACCTCGCTCGCCAGGTCGAAGTGCAGCCTTGCTTCAACCTCAAATTCATCGCAGAGCTCAGCGATATCGCCGCCGCCAACCTTCTCGAACTTGAGAACCTCTCACATGGACGCTCCCTTAACGAGACGCTCGGTACCAATGGCGCCAGTCTCTCGTCAGACAACCGCCTCGACTTTGCCGCCGCCCAGAGCCAGGACTTTGACGCGCTCGCGGATCTCGACGCAAACCTCGCCGAAGCGGTCAAGGCTGGTCGCGTCGTCCCTGCCACCGAGATGATCCGCATCGCAGCTCAGAACGAAGATGCCACCAGCGTCTCGCGCATCGTTTGGCGCGCTCTGCTCGAGGCACCGCACGACGCAGTGCGCGCTGCACTCCAGCATCAACTCGCCGACTACAAGTTTGTCGACGATATCAGCTCGCGCACTTGCCTGCATGAGTCGTCCATGGCCGGCAAGCTCTTCCTCGTGCAATCGTGCATCGAGAATGGCGTCGACGTGGCTCAACAGGATATCTACGGCCGAACAGCGCTCTCGTACGCTGCCATGGCCGGACACACCGACGTCTGCCAATACTTACTCTCATTGCCCTCCATCTCGGCGGCGACGTATGACCTTGACGGCTTCTCGCCCCTCATCTTGGCCGTCATGAACGGCCGCACCGACGCTGTCCGCATCTTGCTCGACCACGGCGCCAGCGTCGAGCCACGTGATGCCACCGACCTCATCCCACTCTGTCTCGCCAGTTCAGGCGGCCATGCCGAAATCGTCAAGCTGCTCTTGCAAAAGGGTGCCAAGATCGTCTCGAACGCAGAAGGCCTGTATCCGCAGGCGCTTGCAGCACGTGCTGGTCACGCCGAGTGTGTGCGTCTGCTCGTCGAATCCGGCGGCGACCCCAATGCACCTGAAAAGGGCACGCTGTGGACGCCCACCTTCTTTGCCGCCGAAAGCGGCCACGTCGACTGCTTGAAAGTGCTTCTCAATGCCGGCTGCAACGTCAACATTGTCGACGAAAAGGAGCGCACCGCTGCCTTCTACGCTGCATGGAACGGCAAGATCGCCTGCTTGCTGTTGCTCCTCGAGGCAGCCCGACAGAGCCAGGCGCCGCCACCGGAGCGTCGGCTGTCCAAGGCCTCGGCTGCCAAGGCTAATACTGCAAGCGACGGCGTAGACGACCTGGACCTCGAGATCGACGGCATCCCGGACCTCTCGCTGCCGCCGCCCATCATCCCCTTCCGCACGTACGGCCACAACTACCTCGACAAGCGCGTGCTCGTCTCCGTATCGCTCACCAACAACTCGGTCAAGCTGTACAAGCATCAGGACCCGAACCGCCCGGAGCAGTTTTCGACGTCGTCGCTCAAGCTCGTCATGACGTCGCGTCCGGACGCCTCGACCACCGCGATCCCGCACAACGTCGTGCTGCCGCTTGCCGACGAGCGCGAGGTGTTTTCGTTCCAGGTCGACAGCCTCGAGAAGTTCTCGATCGAGTGGGAGCTCATGCCGACGTTTGGGTCCAAGGTGATCGGCAAGGCCGTGGCGTTACCGAGCTCGTTCGAGGGTATGACGGATCGCAAGCGCTTTGTGCTACCGCTGCAGGATGTGTATCTGAAAGTGGTGGGCGAGGTTTCGTTCGAGCTCGACTTTGTCAAGCCTTTTGACAGTGTCCAGCTCGAGATTGGCGGACGGGTGGAGACGTACTGGAAGAGCATGCTGCCTGGTGTTGCGGCGGCGTCGGCTGTGGGGCCTACGAGGATGACGCCTAACAGCGGAGTTAGTGGCATCGGTGGCTCGTTGAGCAGCACAGCAGCAGCAGCGGCAGCTGGCTCGACACCAGCCGGGGCGGACAAGGGCGCAGCGGCGGGTGGCTCGGGCGGCATCGGCGCGAGTGGGACACCGTCAGTGGGTGCAGCGGGTGCAGCTTCTGCCGCGGCCGGCGCCCAACCAACGCTGGTGACTGGATCGTCGCTCGCGGGTGAATATCTGCGTGTCGTTGTGCAGGTCACCAAGGATGCACGCGCGATCGTGTGGTCGGCACCCTTCATCCCGCTCCCCGGCCTGCAAGTCTACGTGGGCAGCGTCAAGGCGGACGAGCTTCTGGCGCTTGCCACTACAACAGGCCACTCGCTCGACTGGACGCCCTCACAAGCTCTGCAGGCGTCGTGGGCTGACTGGCAGCGCGCATTGCAGACGTGCGTCATGACGCTCGAACACCTTCTGGCGCTGCTCCCCGTGTCCGTCGGAATCGACATCGACGTGCTGTACCCGTCCTCGGCGGAGGTGCGCGCGAACCCGGACATGCCCAAGATGGAGGTGAACCAATTCGTCGATACGATCCTGCACACGGTGTATGCGGCGGGCACGAGCAACCGCGAGCAGAGCCGCAAGATCCTGTTCAGTTCGAGATCGCCCACGGTGTGCACCGCGCTCAACTGGAAACAGCCCAACTATGCGGTCTTCTTCGCGTCGTTCTGCGGCATTGATGGGGTCGCTAGTGTCGAGCGAGGCGAGCTGCGCCCCTCGACGCGCCACGAGACAGACCCGCGCCGCGAGAGCATCTCCGAGGCGGTACGGTTTGCGAAGAGCAACAACCTGCTGGGGATCATGGTGGATGTGGCGTTGTTGAACCATGTGCCGCATCTGGTGGAGAGCGTCAAGGCGTCCGGGCTGTTGTTGATCACGATTGGCAAGTTTGCGGGGAGTGCAGGGGCGGCGGCGGCGGCGGCGGCGGCAGATGAGCAGGTGGTGGATGACGTGGATGGCGAGGTCGATCAGGGCATTGTCGTGTGTAAGAGTTAGAGACGCGGTTGTGTTAATGGCATGTTTGTATAGTTTTTGAGAGGGTTGTGTGTGAGAAGGCTGTCAGCACAAACGAGCAAGCACAGGCGGTGGGAGGGAACCAAGGCTGAATGTGTGAGAGTGCGATGTCAGAGGAGGTATATAGTACAAAGAGAAGAGCGACGATGCTGGGATGGAATGGCACGATGCAGTTGGGCTGATGACCGAGCTTCTGCGAGCAAAAGTATGAGAGGTTTTCCACGAGGACGACTCCTGAAAGCGTCCTAGTCGAGCTGCCTCATGCCCGTCTATCGCCTGCGCTTAGCCTTGCCGCCATTCTTGCTCTTGTGCACATCGAACAGGCTGTTACCACCCGAGTTCTTGAACGGCTTCATTCCCTTGCTCTTCCTGTACGTCTCCCTCCTCGAGCTGCGCGGGCCGGACGTTGACACCTTCGCCTGCGCCTCTCCCTCCTGTGGCTTTTCCTCCGCGACGTCCTTCATCTCCTCCTCACCCTCCTCGTTGGCGGAAGACTCGACGGGGAGCTTGTCGCGCTTCAAGCCCGCAGCGAGACGCGCCGAGAGCGCACTGGTCCGCGCTGCTTCCGCCACCGCATAGTCGCTCTTAGGGTTGGTGCGTTTCTGGTTGCGCGCCTTGAGCTTGCTGCTCGAACGCAGAGATTTGGCCATATTTTGCTGGGTTGTGTTGGGGTGATGGAGGTGCGTGTGTGAGATGTGTCAGAGCCTTGTGGAAGGGTCAAGGTCCTGAGCGGCTTGTGTGTGGGAGCGAGGAGCTGCGTTGTCTCGGATAGCTTCTTCCGCGTGGAAAGAAAGTGATGAGCCTGGATCAAGAGCTAGCTGGGGCTATCGAGAGACCGATGGCCGAAGTGAATCTAGCTCGGAAAGCTGCGACGACGAGGATGGTGGTGCGCAAAGTGTACCCACAACGACGAGGAGGAGGAGAGGACCCTTTTCGGCTTCACTCGTCGTTTAGGAATTTTTTCTCTTGCAGCTGCAGAGTCGAAATTTCCCAGAGGCACGTTTTCTCGGATATCGGTCCACTATCCCGATCTGGAGCAGGATCGGGAAACGAGAAGAAGACCGACCGCTTGGTTGAGCGATCTCTCAACACAATCGACTCGACGCTCGGAAATGGCACTTGCGGCTGAGTTACGGCTGCTACGGCCAAGATGCAGATCGTGCTCTGACTACATCGCCCGCACTGCGAGTCTCTTTCGCCGCCAGCCGTCGGATCGAACATCGACACCGTTCCCCCAGCGATACAATGCATGGCCAAACCAACAGATGATGGCAACGTTTGCCAGCGCAGTCGGCGATTCCGATAAGGCGACCGGAACATGCCGTACGTACATGGATGACGAGATGCAGTCATTTGTTCGCCGAGAGTGACAACTGAAGAAGAAATCGAGACCAGCGTTGCCTGCGTGTGTGAAGCGCGGCTCTGCTCTCGTTCCCGCGTCTGCTTGGCAGCGGGGCGAGCCAGCCGCAGGAACGAGAAAATGAAGCACAGACAGGGACAGGACCCTTACATTTTTGCCTTGCTCTTTGAGTTCTAGACCTGCTTCAGCTGCTCCCCACAAAATTGTGATTGCAGGGAGGAAGAGAGAACTTCGGTTGGCCCGGCTCACTTTCAAAAATCACAAGAAACAGAGGCTTGACCGAATCGCTCGCTCTCCATCACACTCTGCGCTCTGAGGGCTGTTGGTCCTTCTCTTCTTCTCATCTTCATTGTCACAGCAACGCCCGACTTGGATTGCTCGTCTTTGCTCTATCACCCGACGGATGCCGGACATCGAAGCTTAGAAAAAGTTTTGGGGCGGAAAAAGCGCAGCAGCAATCTTGTGACTCTCCTCGTCATCACAGCGCGCGAGAACTGGATCGTCGCCGTCGCAGGAGACTTCACCGTGTACTGCACTCTCACGCCGCTCTCGGCAGAGCTCGAAATCTCTGCGGCCACGACGACGACAGGCATCTCGGCTGAGCTCTGCCGCACACCACGGCTCAGCGCATCTCACTTCGACTGACCCACACAAACCGCTGTCGTAATCGCATACACTCGCAAAGATGAGGGAGACCAAGCTTCACATCCCCATGACCACCGCTTCGGGCGAGACGATCGGCATTGTCGGCATTCTCGCGCAAACCGCACTGCCGCCTCACAACCCGCAGGAGCACGAGCCGTTGCCCATGTACAACTCGCGCTCTGCGCCCACTCGACCGCCTACTTCGTCGCATCACTCGAACGCGCATCGACCGGACATCACCAACGACCCTTCCTCCTCCTCATCATCAGGCAGCTTGGTCGAGGACGATCCGGCGACCTTGCAGCGTCTGCGCAACAAGGACCGGGTGTTCAAGCGGCGCGGCTATCCGCTCTACCCGATCGACAAGCGCGATACGCGCGGGCTCAAGATCGCCGTCATCCTGCACGGCGTTCTGGCGCACAAGGACCAGATCTACCACAAGCAGCTCGCGCGCGCTCTGCCGCTCGACTCGTTCCGCTTCGACTTCCGCGCCAACGGCGAGACGCCGGGCACGTGGTCCATGGGCAACCTCGCCGATGACGTCGAAGACCTCGTCGCGGTCATCAACTACCTGCGGACCAAGTTGGAGTACACGGTGGAGATCATTATCGGGCACAGTCGAGGCGGACTGGATGGGTTTGCGTGGTTTGCGAAGCACTGCCCGGATGCGCTGCCGCCCGCACTGCGCGTGCCGTTCTTCGTCGCGCTGAGTGCGCGCTTCAACATGGCCAACATCCACGAGCGCGATCCTATGTACCTGTCCGCCTTTGCGAAGGAGGGCTTTTTCCGCTGGCAGGCGCGCGTCGCGGGGAGGGACAAGGAGCTGCATGTGTACCCGGAGCAGGTGGAGCAGTTCGCCGCCTGGCCGACGCGCGAGATCGCCCTCGCTTTCCCGTACAACACGGATGTGCTGCTCATCCATGGCACGGCGGACAAGTCCGTCCCCGCGTCCGACGTCGCTTCGTACAGCAACATCTTGGGAGGGGTGCATAGACGGCCGGGGAGCTGTTCGGTGAAGCTGATCGATCATGCGGATCATTTGTTCAGGGGATTTTACCCGCAGGTGGTGGAGGCGATTGTGGAGTGGCTGGCGGAGCGGGCGGAGTTGACGAAGATGGGGTTGAGTGCGGCGGCGATCAGGGATAGGGAGACGTTGGGGCTGGCGCGGTTTGGGTCGGCGCAGTGGAGGCAGGGGCGGGTGGCGGGATCGCAGGTGTGGGACAACAATCTGGCGGCGGCGGCGGCGGGGACAGCGGGGACAGCGGGGAGCGCGAGGCCGAGTCCAGACGCCGGATCGCCATGGCTGGAGAGCAGCTCCTCAGCGGCACCGGCACCGGCAGCGCCGACGTCGCCGTTCGAACGCTACGTCGCGGCGTCCGTCGGCGGCGCGGCTGCACAACCACCACCGAACAGAGTCAACGCGGCGGAGCAGCAGGGGCAGACGATGAGCCACCTCAAAGCGACGGGCGAGGAGGACGCGGCGTACACTGCTCGACGCATCGCTGCCAATCCGTACGTGTCGAGCCCCATCGCGCAGTCGAAAGTGGGAGGAGCTGGTGCGTCTGCTCCATCGTCGCCAGCGTCGCAGGATTCGCAAACGTCTACAGCATCAGCCAAGACGGCAGCGTTGACAGAGCAAGAAGCACCGAGCGCACCGCTTCAGCCTATCTCGTTCCGAAGAGCCAAACCGCGCTTGTGACCGGCCGTACTTCCTCAAGAACGTCTTCGCACACGCTTTTGCAGCTTGCATGTCTTCTCTTTTCATCACACACACACACACACGCACAGGCGCACTTTTGTACTTTTTTTCACTCTTTTCGCAATGGGTTCTCGAGCAAACTTTCTCAATTGTGTGTCATCGACGACCCTTGTACATGAGCTGGTGTGGTCGGTCAACAAGGTGCCCGATGCCCCGGGGTATCAGTCGTCATCGGCGTCGGAAGAGTCGCTAATGGTGATGCTCGAAATGCGCGCTTTGCGCGGCTGGATCGACTTGGCCAGAGATGTACCGAAGGGTAGCGTCTTCCTCGCATCGTCGTCTTCATCGTCGGATGAATCTGGGTCAGCGAGCGCGCGCTGACTCGGCGGCACCACACTCCCGTTGTCCGCACGCCGCGTGGTGTGTAAGCTCTTCTTGGGCGATTTGTGCGGCCGCCGCTGCTCGCTGTCGGATGTGCAGCTCGGGGGTGTGCTCGGGCGGTGGTGCACGCCACCACTGGGTCGAGTGGTGGAGGAAGCGAAGGCGCCGAGAAACTCGATGCTCGAATCGAGATCGTCTGGCTCGGCGTCGGAGACGGGCGCTGCAGCGGTCGCCTGGGGTAGCGACGTTTGCCGCTCGAGTCCTCTGCGCGTTCCAAGGCTGCTTGTGATTGGGTTAGTGGCAGTGGGGACGGGCACAGACTCGGTCCGCCGCATGCCCCGCTGCATTCCGCTCGGCACGCGCAGCTGTCTCGGCGTGTGCGGAAGAATCGGCACACTGCTCTCCGCTGGCGGCACGGACACGTTAGACCCGCCACCAGCAGCAGCAGCAGGAGCAGCCGACAGCGCACCCTTCTGCGTCGCCTTGACCTTCTGCGTCAAAGACGCCTTGGCTGACGGCTTGACGAACGACGACAGCGTCATTTGATTCGTCTTAGGCTTCGCGTTCGCTTTCTTCGCTTCTTTCGCCCGTGTCGCAGCAGCTTTCCTCTCGATCTCGGTAAGGAACGCAGCAAGCGGTGCTGCCCCGCTCGCGCTCAACTTGAGCAACGGTTCCGAGATCCACATCAACAAAGGCGTTTCTGGTGCCGGCTTACTCGTGACGCCTTTCCTTCTCCCACCTCCTCCGTCTTCCTCCTCCTCCACGGGCACATCGGTCTCGGACTCGTCGTCCTGTGCGCGTCGGGCGGCTAATTCGGCGTCCAGGTCTGCATCGATGCCCAAATCGGCCGCTTTGGCGAACTCCGCCATCGAGACGAGCGTGCGGTAGTCGAGGAAGGGATCCAGGGCGGCGTGTCTGCGTTGCATCTTGATGGCGAGGATCTCGACGGAGGTCGCTGTCGATGGTGAGGGCGGCGTTGGGTCGTTGGATTCGCGCGATGTGCTGTCCGCACTGGATTTGGAACCGATGGCGGCCCTAGCGAAAAAGTCAGTGATGCGGGTGGCATTGGGGCTCTCGTGTAGCGGACGTTGCTTCTTTTGCGTGGCAGCGACAGCGTCAGATTTCGTGGTGGAATTCGCCTCTCCGCCAGCGGTTCGGGTTGAACCTGACGTTGACCCTTCAGCATCAAGGCCCAGCATATGCCGGCGCACAGCCTTGCTGGCAGGACTCTCCACGAGCGCAGCCCAAGGCCCCTCTGCCGCTCCATTGTTATGCTCAAGCACCTCTTGCCTTAGCCGACGCACCACCACACCCGGTCCAAGAATCGTGCGAAACTTGGCGAGGATGGCGCCCTTCGACCAGTTGAAGTAGACCTGGCACTGCCGCGCCAGCCGGGTCAGATCCGGCTCCGCGATCCTGCTAGGGATCAGAGCCGCACCGTCTTGGCCCTTGCTCTGAGAAGTAAGCGGGTAGACGTAGTACGACAGTACTTTGCGGGATTCTTGAGTGGACAGGAAGCTTTCTTCGATGCTCGATGCCAGCTTGGGCCTTCGCGACGGAAGGAAGCCGCGCTCGTTGGTGCGCAGCTCTTGACGTACTTCTTCCAACCACGTCGTGAGAAAGCGTTCGAACGTCGTACATGACTTGGACGCCGACGCTTGATCGGGATAGGAAGCTTTAAACGCCTTGATCAACGTCGTGCCGAATCCTCCGCGAGCAAGTGCGAGCGCAATCTTGACTCCGCACTGCAGCAAGCCTGTGGTGTCGTAGTCGCCGCCCGACATCAAAGCGATCAGGATCAGACCATCGCGATCGATGCCCAAGTTGGACAAGCTCGACAGATCGTTGGCTTTATACAAGGTGATGAGGTGATCGCGGTCCGATCCTGACAGCTGAAGTCGCAACGCGGTGGCAGCAGCGTTCGGGTCTTGAGTTGGAGGCAGAGCATCGTCAAATACGTCACTGCTGGTCGATGTCGTCCTGTTGAGCGCCTTTGTTCCCGAAAGATTCTTGCCCCAGTTCCGAATAAGCACCTGCGCTCCAAACAGCAGTGCGTCGGAATCGTCCGTCAGCACAGCGTCCACAAAGTTGGCTTGGTTGAGATAGGCAAGCTCTGCCTCGGCTTCGCCTGGTGCGCGGTGCCACTGGTAACCAAACGCCTCGATGAGCTGTGTGAATGGCTGCTCGATCGCATGCTGTCGACCCTTGACTTGCTTGCCTCGCTTCCACGTCGGCCTGCTGGGCCCGTCGAATACGAACAGCGGTAGGACAGGCAGGCTGAGCAACTTGGCGAGCCGGTAGAACAATAGCCGCAAGGCCGGGTTGGCACCGCCCGAGCTTTGCTGAGCATGGTAGAGCCACAGCGAAGCATCGATGCCGAGTCTGAGTCCTCGGAGCTCATTTTGATTGTCGGTGAACGCGGTAAGGCAGTACGAGGGAAGTGTGGTTGTCTGGGCCGCGGAAGCCAGCTCGGCCCAGAGCCCGGGGATGCCCATCACGTCATGCTTCAGGGGTTTTGCTGGAAGACGGATGTCGAGACTAGTGCGGCCAAAGTGAGGTGAGCCTTTCCAATCCTTTGGATGTCCAGCTGCTGAGGAAGGATCAACGCCGATGCGGGGAGAGGCAGCGGTTGAGAGGAGTGCGGGAAGTTGGTGGAAGGTGTTGTTGTTTCGAAGTGTTGTTTTGAATTGAAAAACGCGTCTTGGAAAAGATGGACCAGAAAGTCGCACCAAAAATCCGACGATGGCCTTGGACCCTGAGCGGTGCTCGACTCGCACAGATGCCACGGAAGCTGCCCCGCATCTTCTTTTGATGAAGCTTACTGCTCGCTATCAACCACGATCGAATCGACTGTCGGAACCAGCATCGTGTTGTGTCCCAGCTACTCGACAACGGCGCCATGGTGTCTTCCGCCATCGTCTCCAGCGACTTGCACGAAGGTTCTGGCCAGGGATCGACCTCCAAGTACGATGTGCAGCTCCCGTTGCAAGGTCACATTCGACCGCGTCGTATCCATCTGAAGCGGTTTGCTGCAGAGACGCAGGAGGGCTCCGTTCTCGCCTATCTGGGCATCCCTTTCGCCCAAGCACCGACGGGTGCACGTCGCTGGCAAGTACCTCAAGGGCCCTTGCCGAGCTGGTCAACCACTCGAGCTTCGCAATGGCAGTCGGATCCGCACCAAGACTTTGCGTCCATGGAGGGCGTGTATCGCGGACGCAAGGGCGCCAAGGCCGCGATACCGCGAAGCGAAGATTGCCTCTATCTCAACGTTTGGGTGCCAGAATCCGATGGTGCCGATGCTATTCAGGCAAAGCGACCTGTTCTGATCTGGATCTACGGCGGTGCTTTCTCTGTGGGCAACTGCTCTCGACCGCTTCACGATGGAGCAAGACTGGCGCACGAGAGCGGTTGTATCGTCGTCTCGTTGGCCTATCGAGTCGGAGCTATGGGTTTCCTCGGATCAGGCTCCTTGGCGCAAGAGGCTGCTGGTGAGTGGCCGCTTGTGACCCTCGAGTCGCTGCAGACCAAGCCCGAGCGCAGCCAACTTGTTGACGTGGGCGCGGGCAACTGGGGTCTATGGGATCTCATCAGCGGATTGCTCTGGGTGCAAAACTCCATCTCTGCTTTCGGTGGAGACCGCAGCAACGTCACTGCATTTGGCGAGAGCGCAGGTAGCATTGCGATGCACTACCTCTTGCTCTCCCCCGTCACTCCCGAAGGGCTTTTCCACAAAGCCATCCTGCAGAGCGGAGTGATGGCTACGCTGTTGCCGCGAACGACGCAGGCGGTGCAAGCTACGTATGACCTGCTTGTGCGCTCTCTGTGTCCATACCATCTGGAAGGCGACGAAGCGGCGCAACTCGAGTATCTGCGGACCAGAGTCAGTGCCGACGAAATCGCTTCGTGCCTACGACCTTTGGTTGGTAAGCGACCGAGGTCCGAGTACACGCCGATGCTGCCGGATCGGCAACGCCTGCCACGAGCGCGTGAGGATCTGCAAGGCGAGGCGTTTGGCGTGACGGATCAGTGGGGCCCAGTATGGGACGGCGTACTGGTCGATGCTGACTTTGTCGAACGAGCGATGGGTCCTCTTCCGTCCAAGAGCCAGCTGCGCAATGGTCGGAACGGTGTCGTGGTGGGTCTGTGCGCCGACGAGGGCACCATGTTCAACTTTTTGATTGCGACCACGCAGTCGCTCGCAGCGCATCAGGAGTTGTTTGATCCTGCGCTTTCGTCTGATTTGGCCCGCTTCTATGGATTCGACGCTCGCGCTTTGGCGGCGACCAAGACAAGCGGCCGGGAGAAGACTCTGCGAGATCAAGAGGCTTTCTACACCTGCGCAACCTACACGGGAGACGCGCAGTTCACCGCTCCTATCCTGGATTACATGACGATGCAAAGCGATCGTGGAGTCGCTGCCGCGAATCAAGAGGAGCGCGTCGATGTGTATGGCTATCTCTTGGCACTTCGACCGTCGTCAGGGTTGCTCGAAGCCTTGACGGTGGTGCCCGAGATGATGGAAGAGTGGGCAGCCTTCCACACGCTCGATATCCCGTTCGTGTTCGGACTGACTGGTTCGTCTGAGCTCGACGGGCATGCGTTTGTGTCTGACATCAGCCAATATGGCGTCGATCCGGACGATGACGATAGGAAGGGCGCCGCACCGAGTCGATCATCCTCGACAGGGATGACCGAGCAAGAAAAGCAGCTGAGCCTGTACATGATGCGAACATGGACGGCGGTGGCCAGATTGTCGAGGGCAGATGGTGGTGGAGAAAAGGCGAGGTTGCCTGATGGATCGACCTGGCGTCCTCTTGGCTTCAGGTCTGCGCAGACAAAAGAACGAACTGGAATCGAGCGCATCCAACTGCTCGCATTCGGCGAGGCACCTCAAGCGCCAGCAAAGGTTGCGGCGACCGACTCGGAACAGCCGATTCGCGTTTGGCAGACTGAGCTCTCGCAGCATGCCTTTGCACAGCAGCAGCCAAGTGGTCTCAAAGGCGTGGGCAGTTTACAGGCTCGCGTTGACTTTTGGATGCATCAGCCCATCACTGGCACTTCCGTCTCTTCCTCGTCACCACAAGCTGACGGTGCGCAGAATGGTCAGCTTCGGATGTGCCGATACATGCAAAATTACTACGGCTTCCTCTCTACGCCTCCTCGCTTCTTGTCTTGGTCGGCGTCCGAAACATAGACTCTTCTGTTCAAGATCACACTTCCCTTCAAGATCACCATCCATGACGACATGACGTCCTCTTTTTTCCGCACCTCTTCCTTGTAGACTCGCTGTCGATCTCACAAAAAGGAAAAATGGCACGTCCGCGGGAATTCAATTTTCGGCGCGCGATGCTGCTGACAGAGGTGGAGGAAAAAAGCCTGCTTCCAAAAGCGCTTTTTTTCTGCTTCCCCGCATTCGATATGCGTCATGAACACTCGCTTTGGAAGGAGTGACTGCGACCAGAAGCTGCTCATCAAGCTCAAAAGCAGCTTGAGGCTGACACAAGTGCTTGAGAGCGGGTACGCATGACATTGGAGGACGAAGCTACGGTGGGACCGTCAGTCGTCAAGGGAGAAAAGTGGGTGTGAGAGAGTGGTGTCAAAAAAGCGCACTTGGCACGGACCCAGCTCGCTCACCATTCGCAGTGCGGATTACAAATCGACGACCTTGTGGCCGCTTTCCCACGATCGAAGGCTGTCCCAAAGCGCGCTTCTCCACTGCTTCCGGTTATGCAGCTCCGCCCGTCATTCGTGAATGATGACTCTCTGAGCCCACAGCTTGTCTCGGCACCGGCCTCGCTTGTGCGCTCTGAGCCGTCGTCTTGCGCGCGCCTTGGCCGTCTGTGGTGACCTGAGCGGGGAGGCTACGGGGAGGTATATAGGCGGCGGTGGGTCTTGTCGCCCTCTTCCACTGGCACCACACCTCGCATCCGTCCACCACCGCCATCCAACGTGACAATGAGGATTGCATCTCTTTCGACGGCTTTGGCCGCCTCGCTCTGTGCCGCAGGTGTTCATGCAGCTCCTGCGCTCGACACCGACCAGCTCGTCTACCAGTCGGCGGCTCCCTCGGGCTTCGAGGCGCTGACGTTTGGTCTCTCGTCCAAGCTGTCTTTCGCTTTGAGCAATGCGATCTCGCACCTCTCTCGCTCCGTCGCTGCCACCTTTGAAGATGAGGGCAAGACCATCTGGGAGGTCATCAACGAGTCGGACGAGTTTTCGCAGCTCGCCCACGTGCTCAACTACTCTTCCGATGCCACCAAGGACATTCTGAAGAGCAAGTCGGATCTTACCCTGTTTGCTCCTCTCAACTGGCACCACCACCGCGATGGCGGCAAGGACGGCGACGACGAGAAGGAGGCCTTCCAGGATCTGTCGTTTGGGCCCGCCTCGATCCACGAGTGGAACAACATCCAGAAGCAGATCGCCAAGTACGAGCGCGACTACAGCGTCGGTGCTCGCCACCACAACGACGACGACGACGACGATGACGAGGAGAAGAAGCGCCGTCGCGAGCTCCTGCGTCACCTCATCGACGCTACAGCGCTCTACCACCTCGTGCGCTCCGACACTGTGCTCGACGCCAAGGCGATCGCGGACAACTCGAGTGTCGCCACCTGGCTTAACACGGGCACGTCGCACGCCACCAACAACGGCACCGACTGGCGAATCCGCACGGGCAAGAGTCTGCTGCCGCTGCCCGCCGTCTACCTCAACTTTTACTCTCGCGTTGTCAAGCCCGACATCCGCACCAAGAACGGCCTGATCCACGGCATCAAGTACCCGCTCATCCTGCCGCCCGATGTGCTGCAGAGCCTGTTCTTTGGTCAGACCACGTTCTCCACCACCACGTCGGCGCTGCAGAAGGTACACGCGGCTAAGTACCTCAACTACCGCCCGGGACACTACTGCCACCACCACGGCGGCAAGCACGCCGTCGACGCCTGGCACCACGAGACCAACGGCAGCTTCGACGGCGTTTCCGCCGAGACCTTCTTCGCGCCCAGCAACCTGGCGTGGTCGCGTCTGACGTGGGGCTTCCGCGCCTACCTCTTCTCGCCGTGGGGCTACCACCTGCTGCAGAAGGTGCTCATGCTGCACTCGCTGCCGTCGGATATTGTGTATGCCGACTTTGTCCACCACGTGCCGCACGCGGGCAAGGCTGCGCGCCAAGCCGTGCACACCACCGACGAGTTTGGTAGAGCCAACAAGACGTCGTACACGTTCGACACCGTGCTGCCTGCAATTGACGGCAAGAAGGGCGAGTTCGAGACGCTCGATGTGGACGTTTACCGATACTACCTGCTTCCTGGGCAGAAGGGTCCGCTGCAGACCAGGATCGTGGTGCAGAATGTTTCGGTGATTCTGCAGGACATTCCTGCTAGTAACGGTGCGTTCCACGTCGTGGACAAGCTGTTGCGTCCGAAGGGCCACCCTCACAAGGGTGTGTGGGCTGAGGTGGCTGCTGCGGCTGAAGAGGCTGGCTTTGGCAAGGTCGACTTGGTCGCCGAGGCCGAGGCTGGCCTGTGGTGAGCAGGCACAGTTGGACGCCCGTTCTAGCAGAGTTAAGGCTTCTCCTAGCACTTGGTCAATGCTGCGCTTGTACCGATGTCGCATTACCGAGCTGAGGCTTGACCGTCGTTTGATTCGAATCTATCGTATTGTTCTCATCTGATCCTGTTGGCACCCACGACTGCGTGGTAGTTCGGTTTGTGTACCGCTGGAGCGCATGTCTTTGAGCCAAATAGCTGCCTACCAGCGTATGCGAGGTAGTGTCACAGGAACAAGAAAGCGTCGTGACAAAGGCTTGTTGCAACTTGACAGCTGTCGAGCAAGCTGCAGTCGGAAGAACCTTTTGACAGCTGCCGCCTGAACCGGCCGGAAAGACCAACGGCGTATGGATCAAAGCCTTTCGTCGTCACGCCATACCAGAAGCGCACTTCGCCATTGGATTGGAGCAGTGGGGGGTTTGCGTGGGGGAGGAAGGCAAGGCTTGGCACGAAGAGCAAGCCAGCTCGCTCATTGGTTGACGGTGGATTGGGTCTGTGAACAAGGAGAGCGGTCGGCACTTTGCACGGCCTTTTTTTTTCGATTTCATCAGGCAAACAAAAACTTTTTTGTGGTTGCAGACCAAGAACAGCGAAAGAGTTCGGCCGTCCTTCCGAGCCAGCTGTGATTGCAAAAGACGCATCTGAATCGACCCAATCGGACAACCCGTTGTCGGAACCGCAGGCAAGCTGATTGAGGGAAGAGCAACATACGCTCGCTGATTGAAGGATCGGAAATGCACCTTGCAGCCGTCTCGAGACTCGCAGAGGGTAGATAAGCTTGCCGCTGTATGAAGTTTGATTGGACCTCATTGTCCTCCTTGAGGGTGGGCGCGCAGTGTTCAAGGCTTCATTGTGCCGGTCCAGGTCAACGACGGCCGAGTCCAAGTCCTTAACGGCAACCCTTCTTCCACCGCCGCGGCCGATGGATAAGGACTCCTTGCTTCTTGTCGGTGGCAGCTTCAAGAGCGAGCAGGAATCAGACATCCCGCAAGCGAGAAGAACGGATCAAGAAGATTTCTTGAGAGTTGGAATCGAGCGTCGAGCGTCGTCGGCCGTGGTCGAGTCATCTCGAAATCCGCATGCTTGCATGTGACCTGATGGGGAAAATAAAAATAAATAAAAATAAGAAAAAAAAAGAGAGAGACAACCAGGCACGCGAGCCTCCTCTGCAATGCCCGCACAGCCGACCCTTTCCACCGGCTCCGATGCGAACAGCCAGCCTCTTTTCATTTCGCCTCGTTTCAGCTGGATTGTGTTTGGTGGGCATTCGGTCTGCCGGCGTTGTTTCGCCAGTCAACTCACGGAAGAGGGGTTCCGTCACACAACCCCTTCGGATGACAGTGAAGCGTGTGTATGATGGTCCGAGTCGATGCGGAAGGAGGTGCTTTGAGGGCTCGTTGTGTGCATGCATGAACGCGGTCGCGGATGACTCGACCTTCTCAGAACAAGAGGAGGCCACCGCATTTCAGATTTACGATTTCGGCTGATGGACTGGCTGCTGCTGAACAAGGGCGACGCAGCGTCATACGAGCAGCAGCAGCAGATCATTAGAAACGCGTCGACTTTGGATCCTCCCTCCTCTCGCTACTTCGTGGACTCCTCCTCGAGCGTGGGAAGCTCGGCAGGAAGCAAGCTTTGATACGAGCCGTGAGAAGGGGGCTTTGATCGCTATGTCCGGCGTGTCGAGACGTCTTCCTCCGTTGGAAGAAATGTGGCGCCTCCTGCCGACGTGGAAGCAAGCAAGCAACGACAGACCATCATCCTCTCCATGTCGTATGGCCGTCCTATCTTCTAGCTCATGCTTCGGCGACGCTCATTCCGTGGCAAGCCAACGTGTCGGCGGCTGTGCTGGGCAACTCGCATGGAGCCATGTCATCCGAGTACAATGGATCGAAGCATTGCCCACTCGGTGTTGCACAACGTGGTGCCTGAATCTGAGAGCTCCTCTTCTCTTTCTTTGCTCGACCCGCCGGTTGTGGGCCCGCTCTTGCTTCACATTTGTGTGCGAGAACAAGTCGACGTGGCCTCCTTCTCTCTCTCAACTCGCTTGCGGTTCTTCCCTGATCTTGCCCTCGCCTCGTTCTTGCCCAGCCGATATCATTCCTCGGGAAAGCGTCGCACAACCCGCAACCCAGAAGCGATATCATTGATCGCGACCAAGGCAGCTCGCTCGACGGACATACAGTGGTCGCGCGATGCAATCACAGAGTTCTCAGGCTAAATCGACGCAAAATTGAGCACTTTCGCCGTTCTTTTCACCGGAAATTGGTGGCTTGCGGTGCGATGCTCGTGGGCCTTGCTTGCGTCTCCTCGCTTCCGACCCTTCGCTTTCTGCTCTTCGTTTCTGCATTTCAAGCTAAAGCATAACAGCACTCGTCATTTGCCAGGTAAGCGAAGATTGTGTCCCTCATCCCATTCTCTCTCTCGAGTAGTCGTTCATTGCAGAGCCCTTCTCAATCGTTAGCTGTTGATGCTTGATTGCAGCCCGCTATGCCGAGTGAGCAGAAGAGCGGAGAGGCTGGAAGAAGAGAAAGAAAGAACAAAAAAAAAAAAAAACTTTTTTTTTCGGAGTGAGAGAAAGACGCCCACGCTGTGCGGTTTCCAGTTCGACCGAGCTCACAACAAAAGAAGGCGTTTCATCAGTGTGTTCCGCATCTGCAGCCTGCAACGCTGCCGTCCTCCTTCGGCTGCCAATTTCAAGGCACTTTTTTCCCTATCGTATCACCCTCGATTTCCAAGGCATTTCAGCTGTCATCGCTGGCTTCCCAAGCGATAACGGGGCACTTCACGAGTCTCCCTTCCTAATCACACTTTCTTCTGGCGATCTTTTGTTGTTGACTTTAAGGCGAAATCGCAGTGTCGGCCCATCGTCTTCCCCTCGATCGACTGCTCTTTCGCCTGGTTTCCCTCACTTCCTTGGCATCGACACTGCTCTCGTCCCTTGTTTGCTCGGCTTTGGGTCCCGTCTCTGTTGTCTCCTTGGACTGCCTTCTTCTGCGCTTCTCCTTATAAACAGGAGTTTCCCATCGTCACCATTATCACCACCTTCCCCTTCTTCTCCATACCCTTCCTTCCCAACCAAACACCACCCAACACTTCCTCATCTTCATATCGAAGACTCTCTGCTCCACACGGAAATCTAGCTCAACTGCCTTTACGGATTTCCGTTGTCCTCTCACCTCTGCCTTAGCCCCATCGCCCAGAGCGATCTCACTATTTCCTACAGCTGCTATCTCACCTCTGACCACGTAGCTGGCCCACCATGTTCTTCTAAACGGTCTTCCCCGTCTAGACTCGCGCGTTTCTTTCTCGTCTAACGAAGAAAGGACAGACTCCCTAACCTCGTCGTTACAGCCTCTCCCCCTCACCACCACTTCCACACTGTCTTCGAATCTCCCTTCCGGGTTGATTTCTGCGTTGTCTTCTCTGACCAACACCAACACCGTCAATCTGACAGCTCCCAACAAGCTGTCCTATAACTCGCCATCATGGTTTCCCCCACTACCCAGTGCAAGCCCCGCCTCGGCCAACAACAGCAATCCTCCAGTCTCCAACAAGCCCCCCAACAGTCACTCGAACAGTGCCAAAACACCCTTTTTGAAAGGTGTCCACCACCCGACCAACGATAACGCGTCTGCTGCAAGCAACCCGTTTATGAATTTCAACTCCAACTCTAAAAACTCTGTCGCCAGCACCGCTACTGCTGCCGCCCCCATCTCTCTGCGAGCTCACCTCGAAGCCGCCATCTCGAACCCTTCGTCTTCGTCTGCGCAAGCCAACCTGCTGAACCACCTTCAGTCGACTCTGGCCGCCATCCGTCCCCCGCCTCAAGCCGTCGCTACACCTTCCTCTAGCCCGGCCCATCCCACCACGCCAGCCCCGCCTACGTTTGCTCGAGTGCCTAGCATCACCCCCGCTGCTGTCGCTTCTGCTCTCGCTGCCGCCGCTGCTGGACGTCGTCACTCTGTGTCTTCTACTCGCGTTCCTCCTCCTGTCGCCGCCATCTCTCCGGCCCAGAAGCAACGCCTAGAACAGATCCGATACTATCAACAGCTCATCGCCCAGCTCAACGCCACGATGCCTGCTGCTGCTGATGGCTCGGTCCCGACGCTGCCCTTCGAGGCGCGTCCCATGGACTCTGCCAAGACCGAGTCGACCGGTTTCACGCCGCCGCTCTCGGTCTCAACCCCATGTCTGCTGACGACCCCTCGTGGATCGGACACGGATTCCAGGCCCAGGCCGCCGAGGACTTCCTCTCTTCACCAGAGTGGACCGACCCCTCGCCTGCGCTCACCGACTCGATGTCTTTCGAGATTGACTCGTGCGGCCCCAGCCCGCTGCTGCCTCTGGACAGCTACGAGGACGATCTCGGAGTGCCCGGCATTGCCGGCGCTCCCCTCTTCCCTCCTCAGGATGGGTACGCCTCGTCCAACGTGAGCCCGCTCGAGCTCGCTCACCACGACTTTGGCGCCAACACGGTGGGTGACTTTGGTGCTCCCGAGATGGGCTCCGACTTTACCCTCTTCCCTGAGACAAAGCCTGCCAAGCTGCCAGTCGAGATGGCGTTTAGCAAGCTCAGCAAGGCTGGTGCAGGTGCTGGTGCATCCACCGAGGATCCCGCCATGACCCTGCTTCGAGCTCTGAGCAGTGCTGCGCTTTCCAGCTCGTCGAGCACCGCCAGTGTTGCCGCTGCCGCAAAGCACAGCACCTCCTCGGCTGCTGCTGCTGCGACGCCAGCGCTGACCGCCTCGCCGCTGGCCTTCACTTCGATGGCCGCTCCCCTGGCCCCGGCTTCGGCCATTGCCGCCCCTGCCCCTGCCTCAACGGCTTCGGCACCGGCACTCGCCCCTGCGCCCTCGAGCGCGGAATCGAGCCGGCCTGCTCTGGACCGAAGGAGCTCGTCGTCGTCGTCTTCGCCCAAGACCACGAGCGAGTCCCGAGGTACCAAGCGACGACTCGAATCGAGCGACCTCCTGCCTCTGGATGCTCCCATTCAGAAGCGTACCTACTACACGGTCTCTGCCACCTCGCGACGTGACACTGCTCCCGCCGCCGAAGTGGATGAGTTCGCTGCCGAGGAGGAGGCGATCCGACGCGAGAAGGACCCTCGTGTTGCCAAGCGTCTCTCGAACACGTTGGCCGCCCGACGATCTCGTCACCGAAAGGCGGAAGAGCTGCGTCTGCTGCACGAAAAGATCGAAGCTCTCACGAGCGAGGTCGAGTCGTGGAAGCGACGATGCGAACTTGCCGAGAAGGAGAGGGACGATGCGCGAGCGCAGCTCGCCTGAGGTCCTTCGATGACTTGATGTTCTTGTTATACCCTTCTCGATTCTTTCGCGTGTGCTTTTATCGTTGGTCGCCTTCTTTGGCGCCAGCGAACCCAAAAGGTCTCTTGCTCTTCTTTCGGTGCTTCGTTGATCCTTCGTTGTCGCTCTCTGTTGACCAGAACCAGAACCAGAACCAGAACCAGAACCGTTCCAGTGTTTGCTAGCTATCCTATCTATGCTCCTAGTCCGCTTGTCTCGATCTTCGTATCTTACAAAACCCCCCCAAAAAAAAAAAAAAAAAAAAAAAAAAAAGAATCTTAGTTGTCGTCGTTCGAGCTCTCTATTCGCGCTTGTTAGCTTCTGTGCCTTCAATCGATTCGTGTTCCGCGTCCCGAACCTGCATGTGTGTTGCGAATCAGATCGACAGTGATATGGTGAGAGAATGGTGTGAGTTCCGGGTGGTGTTGGCGGGCGAAGGTTGAAGGAGTGCTTGCGAAGAGAGTGGAAATTTGAGCTGCTTAGTAATGCGAATTGATCGGACGGAAGTCGGTGGAAATCGTGTCGATTCCTCCACAAGAGCGGGACTTTTTTGGGCGGTTCCTTCTCATCCCGCAACCACGACCTCGCTCTTCATCTCTATCCGACATGATGTTCAAACAGATGCTGGGGCTACTGCGCACCACTCCTGCACGTAGCACGCTGCTGTCCACGCCCACGCGATCTACGTTCGCGCCGACGTACACTGCGCTTGCGCGGCTGCTCTCGACCGAAGCCCGAGCGAAAATCGATAGCGCGGTGAAGTCCAATCCGCTGGTGGTGTTTATGAAGGGCACTCCGGACATGCCCATGTGCGGCTTCAGCCGCGCTGTTGTTCAGGTCATGCAGGTCCAAGGCGTCAAACCGGAACTGCTTAAAACGTTTAACTGCCTGGAAGATCAGGAGCTGCGGGAGGGCATCAAGGAGTACTCCGACTGGCCCACTATTCCTCAGGTGTACGTCGGGGGTGAGTTCGTTGGCGGGTGCGATATCGTTATCAACAGTAAGTATGCTCGCGAGCGACGAGTACAGATTGCGAAGTTTAGAATGCGCAAGTTGACCGACTGACGTCTTTGTTTTTCGGGCAGTGCACCAATCCGGCGAACTCGAAGAACTGCTCCTCAAGCATAACCTCCTGCTCCCGCTCGAGGAGAACAAGGCTTCCCCCTAAGCAAGGGCGCAACCCCTGTAAAGAAGTCGTCTCCTGTCAAAAAAGGCTCGATTTGTTCGAGAGTGTGGCGACGTGCGAAAGCGACATGCTGTGATGTGACGTTCTGTGAGAGAGAATTGTGGCAAAGGTCGATTGGTGGTTTCGGAGGACGAATTCAGCTTGTATGAGTTCCGAGCTTGGTGTGTGCAAGGGGACCTTGGCGACATGGGATTTCGATTCGACAGAAGCACCTCTACGTCTGGTTCTGTCAAGCAACGCCTCAGTCACACGATCAAACTCAGCTTCACACTATCGCGATCTCTCTCTGTGTGCAAAGGCATGACATTGCTCTGCTACAAGGCTGTCACCACCACTCTCACATCTCAATTCCAGCTTGAGCCAGCGCCACCGTCATCTCAGCATCCAAGTACGACGCCACCGCAACGCCCTCCGGCAGACCCTTGCGTCTCCTCGTCTTGACCACAAAGTCCTTGGCCAGCCCTAGCGGCGGTGCTGGCTCCAACGGCCTCAGCTTGATCGACGCATCCGTCGGGTTGCCGGGAACAATGCTCCAGTGGCTGAACATCATTAGCGCGAACGCCTGGCCCTGCGTCGCGATCCTCAGATCGGTCTCGAACCCGTTCGCGTCGATGACGGGGATGTACGCCTGCACCGTGTACAGCGTCGAGCCGGGTTTGGGTGTGTCCTTGACCACGTGGCCGCGGCGTTTGGCGAGGAGGGTGTACACCGCCGCGATCCCTACAGCGGGGGTTTGCACTTCGACTTCGTAGATCGGCTCCATGAGGCGCGGGGTGGCGAGGAGGAACGCGGCGTAGCACGCGCGGCGCGCCGTGGGGATGATCTGCCCCCCACCGCGATGAATGGGCTCAGCGGCCAGCTCGGCATCGATGATGCGGAACTTGACATTGCGCATCGGCTCATCGGCAAGCGGACCTTCGCGACACCCCCACTGGAACCCCTGCGCTATGCTCTCCTTCACCGCGTACAGCAACGTCTTATCCACTTCGGACGGCAGCGTGTCGTCGACTAGAATGTTCGCGCCCCGCTCGTCCGGCCCAAACGCCCACACGCTGCGGCTCGCCAGCAGATCCCAGCCGTACTTTTCCCGCAGCAATTTGCCCAGCTGCTTCGGCGGCATCTTGATGTGCAATACTCCCGCTTCGATGTCCTCCGCCACGCCCTTCTCCAGCGGCTCGCAGATGATCGTCAGCTTGTTGCGCTTGTTCGGCGTCGAGGCGTAGCATTTGACCGCAGAGGTCTCGACGACCGTCTCGCAGAAACGCACCACGGGATCGCTCACGCGCAGCTCGATCTCGCTGAATAGCACGCGCAGGTCGTGCAGCACACAGTCGAGGTACAGCTCGCCCGTGCCCATGATGACGTGCTCGCCGGACTCTTCCACTTTGGTCACGGCTAAAGGGTAGCTCTTGTTGATGCGGCGGAGGCCTTCGAGCATCTTGGGCAGTTCGGAGGGGTTGAGCGGTTCGACGGAGACTTTGAGGACGGACTGTGTCATGTGTTCGAGCGGCGCAAAGATGTGCAGCTCGTCCGTTGGGAGCTGCGCGTCGACGACGGTGCCTGTTTTGGAGAGGGATGCATCGACACCGGATAGAAGCACCCAGTTTCCTGCTGGCACGCCATCGGTGGGGACGACGTAGCGCGTCTCGTTGATGCCGACGTCGTCGATCGTGGCGAGCACCATGTCTTCCTCGTCGTCCTGCGAGAAGCCTTCGCCGAGCACTTTGACGCGCATCCCCGGTCGCGCGGTGCCGGACATGACGCGCCCGAACGCGCGGAACTCTTGCGCATCGATCGTCTGGTATAGCTTGGTCACTTGGACGACGAGCGGCGCTTCGGCATCGCAGGCCGTCATCGCCTGGTAGATTGCACCCTCCTGCGGACCCGTGTAGCACTTGCGCAAGCGCTGCGCCGCTGCCTCCCTCGGCGAGGGCACGTTGTCCACCACCAGATCGACCAGCCCCTGTGAAGGCCCGAAGAACTGGTTCAGCACGATCCGAAGCAGCGGCCGCACATCCACCTTGTATACCGCCGGCTTGAGATGGATCCCCAAACTCGCGAGCGTCCGCTTGAGCGAATCCGTGTTCGACGAAAGGACTGCCGAGTAGATCTTGTACAGCGGTTCGAGAATAAAGTGCACAAACGACCTTTTACTCTCTGCGTCTGGCGCCTTTCTCGAAAAATTGCGCGATTCGGCGTTGTAGTAGATATTCCCCCACAGCCGCTGCGCAAACGCATCCACATCGACACCAGCGCCATACGTCTCGGCATACAGCTTGGCAAAGCTGCGCAGCGTGAAACAATACCCCATCTGCGTCGAGGCAAACGCGACATTCCCTCGCTCCGGTCCAAGCTGCAGCGCCGGGTTGGCGTCGATGCTCGCAATGCAGTTGTTGACCTCCTGAATGGCGTGTCGGATCTTGTAGTATGCTTCGTTGGGCGGGAGGCGCAGTTCGAGTACGAGGCGGTCGAGCTTGTTGAGCACCAAAACGATAGGGAGCTGCTGACGGATGCAGTGACGGATGATGTGCACCGTGTTGCACATGACGCCTTCGACGACGTCGACGACGAGCACGACGCCGTCGGCGAGTCGACAGGCTGCGGCGACTTCGTCCTGGAAGTTGGTGTGGCCTGGTGTGTCGATGAGATTGAGCAGGTAGGATTTGCGTTTTGTGTTTTCAAGGACGAGTGAGAGCGGTGCGGATTTGATCGAGATGCCTCGGTCGCGTTCCAGCAGGTGTGCGTCGGTGTAGCGCATGTGTGTATCCATGTCGACCTCGGTCTTGTGTGTTTCGTAGACCAGTGTATCTAGTAGGCTCGTCTTGCCGTGATGCAGGTGTCCCACTACGGCGACGTTCCGGACCATGTCCGGAAAACCCATGAGGCTCGACAGGAAGCTTCGGTCGAAGCGTGTTTCTGGCAGACCGTGTTCCTGCACAGCAAAGCGACGAATCTTGACCGGTTCAACGATGGGCACGGATAGTGGCTGGGCGTCTTCCTCCTGCACCATGGTCTCGACATCTTCGCCATACACCTCTGACGCGGAGGGGTAGTACTGCTTATCCTCGTGCAGCACGACCGCATTGGATGCCGATTCGTCGACGCGTATCAACGCATGCTGTGGAATGACATTACCGTCGTCATCGAGCTGCATGTTTGCGAGATGCTCGTCGTCCTCGCCATCGTCGTATCCTTCGAGCGGTGGTGGCGCTTCGGCCTGGGGTTCGTGTGTGGACTCATCCTCTGAGCCGAGCTCTGAGTCGGAGAGCGGGCCGATGTAGTTGCCGAACTCGTCGTAGTCGTCCATTGTGGCATGGAGGCGGCAAAGGGTATAAGAAGAGTGCCGTGCTGAGAGGCAGTTGCGACACAAGACGGGAGAGATGGTTGAGAAGAAAGAGAGGTCAAAAGTTGGCGGCTCTCGCATCCAACACAAAAACTCCCGATTGCCGAAAAAAACGAGAACCTCGACAAAACACAAAATCAAACAAAGCTGAGCAGAAAAAAAAAAAATCTCGCTCAGAGACGCTGTGACGTACGGATCTGCCGATGGAAAGAGCGCAGCCAGCCGGACCCTGCAGCAGAACCAGCGAATCGGAGCAGCCGAGGAGGAGATCTTGGTTTCCTCCACCAAGTCACTTTCACTCACCACTAGTCACCCTTACTTGCTCCTTTCACTTGTCACCATCACACCATTCGCTCGAGCGGGTTCCCACGACCTGCTCAGCCCACTCTACTGGCCAATCGACCTTTTCTCTCTCCTCGTTGCCTTCGACAGGCATTCAATCATACAATACACGGCCTTGAGCCGCTGGTCGATTCAAGGACGCCATAAAGCCTAATCTTAGCTGCTCCTGCTGCTGCTCCACCTCAACCATACCTTCATCACGCTCAGGTCTCTAATGTCATCAGACTGATCTCCAGCCTCTCTCAGGATGCCGTCGATACCACCGCAACCATCGGCAGAGCCGAGCAGCAGCTCGCAGTCCACCACCTTGAACTCGACCCCAGCCGCGAGCAACGTGCGCATACAGACACCTGAAGCACCCGCCAGCCTCGACGACTTACTCAAGTCGCCTCACAATCCTGCGCTACAGCCTCACGAGCCGAGCTCCACACTGCGAGGCGCGTCTCCCGACGATCAACGCCGGCGGAATGGGTTTCATCTCTGGCGCACCGAATCGGAAGATGCGCGCAAGGCGAGGATGCGTCGAGCAATCGAGGCGGCAGAGGCGCGGCTCAATGCTCCACCGAGTCTGACGCAGCGTATCGGGGACAAGTTTGGCGAATGCGCAGATTGGATCGCTTCGCGCGGGTTCTTGAGCCTGTACAGGGGCAGTCCGATTCGTCTAGCCGACGATGAGGAAGGGATACCTCGGGACGCACTGCCGCCTCGCGAGCCTAGGCTCACTCGGCTTGGTCTCGTCATCTTGACGCTCAGTCTTGCGGGTGCGCAGCTCGCATGGACACTCGAGCTCGCCTATGGTACGCCGTATCTTCTTTCGCTCGGTTTGAGCGAGCAGAGCACCAGCTTGGTCTGGCTCGCTGGTCCACTCAGTGGTCTCATCGCCCAGCCTGTCGTCGGCTCGCTCTCGGATCACTCGACGTCTTTGTTTCGTCGACGCAAATACATGATCATCTCGGCCGCGCTTTTGACTATCTCGACTATCACGCTGGCTTACTCGGTGCCCATCTCGACGGCGCTCGTCGATCTGTTTGGCGGCGGACTCGCTGACTGGGACCCGCACCGTCACGAGCTCGTCCACTCCACCACACAGACCATCTCGGTCTTGGCCTTCTGGATTCTCGACTTTGCGCTCAACGGTCTGCAAGCCGCCTCGCGCGCGCTCATCCTCGACACAGCCCCTTCGGAGCAGCAGACCGTCGCCAACGCCTGGCAGGGCAGGATGACGCACGCGGGCAACGTCGTCGGCTACCTGTGTGGCTGGGTCGACCTTGCCAGCTGGAAGGGTCTGCGGTGGTTGGGCGGCGGTCAGTTTCGGCGATTCGCCATGGTCTCGTTGCTTGCCATGATTTCGTGCGTCAGCGTCACCATCTCGTGCATCTCGGAGTCGCCCGCGGATCATCGCTTTGCAGCGCAGCAGCCGAGGCAGTCGACGTGCGTGTCTGTCTGGAGCTCGGTCAAGGCCACTGCGGACGATGTGTGGCATGCCATTCGCAGGCTGCCCCGGTCCGTGAGGCGCGTGTGCCTCGTGCAGTTGTTTGCGTTTATGGGCTGGTTCCCCTTTCTGTTTTACAGTACGACGTACGTGTTGCAGATTGCGCAGTACGAGCGGAACATCAAGCGGAGGGAGGGGCGGCATGATGATGTCCTGTTTCAGGTCATGGGCGAGGGACAGGGTGGAGACCGTCCGAGCTCGGATCGCGATGCTGAGCGCGGCTCGTTTGCCATGCTCATGTTTGCGATTGTTTCGCTTGTCTCGGGGTCGCTGCTCCCGTACCTTGCTCTGGCGGGCGAGAAGGCAGATGAGCTTCCAACCTCTCCACTGCGACGAGGACACGAGGACGACGGCAGCGAAAGCCCGACCCCGCCGTTGCAGCTCGACATCCCCGCCGATCGAGAGTCGCTGTACAACGACCCAGAACATACTGAAGCACTCTCTCGCGCCCAACGCCTCCTACGCGGCCTGCGCGGCGGTCTTACCCTCAGAACCTTCTGGACGCTCGCCTCGATCGCGTTCGCCGCGCTCATGCTGCTCGGCACCGCGTGGGCGAGCACCGTATACCAAGCCACGGTGGTGATCGCGCTCGTCGGTGTGCCGTGGAGCATTGCGGCGTGGGCGCCGTTTGCGATGGTGGGCGAATTCGTGCGCGAGGCCGAGGACGGCGCGTCGCCGTTTGAGTTTGACGGGGATCACTGGAGTCCTGCGCGGACGCGGGCGAGGGCGCAGGAGCGGTGGGTGCGCAAGCAGCGGCGCGAGAGTCGGGTGAGCGTGCTGGCGGGGAGGAGGGAGGCAGGGGACGAAGGTGTGGGAGGGGGGAGTCCGAACGGGCGCGGGGGGTTCAAGTACCTCGACGGCTCGCCGGGGCGGCGCAGTTGGGGGGGCGAGCAGAGCGCGCGCGAGCGGATCAGGGCGTCGCTCGTCGAGTGTGCGCCGCTCCCGCACACGCTCACGGCCAGCAGCACGGACGAGGAGTCGATCGCCGACGGCGGTGAGGTCGACTACCGCTCCTCCCCGTACGACACCGGGACGGGCGGCGCAGGCACGATCCTCGGCATACACAATCTGGCGATCGTCGCGCCGCAGTTCGTGGTTGCCATCATTGCGTCCCTCATCTTCAGCGCTGTGCATTCGGCGCATAACGGGATCCATCTCGTGCTGGGCAGCCGTCCCGCGGCGGTGCTGATGGGGCAAGAGGTGGGCAATCCGGCCGAGGGCACCGTGTGGGTGTTGAGATTCGGCGGCGCAATGGCGCTGTGCGCGGCGCTGGCGACGCGGTATGTGCCCTTGACGCTGAGTGAGCGAAGGAGGAGGTATGCGGGTTGGAGGGTGGATGGTGAGGGGGAAGGGGAAGACGGGGAGGTGTATGGAGAGGATGAGGGTGTGCTGTAGTCGTTCATGACGTTCTTAAGCAAGCAAGACTCGGGTGGCTGGATGCGGATTGTGAGCGTGACGCGCGGATTGTGAGGACGACCGACAATGCAAGTGAGATTGGTATGCAAGGAGGTACAAATACAAGTGAAAGGTGTACAGAGACGAATGACAGATACATAGATGCAAGGAAAAGCCGTTGAGGTGACGCGCTACTGCTCGTCCTCGAACTGGGCCAGGATGACCTCCTCGTGCCACGCCTCCTGCTGGTCGGCACAGCAGTCCTTGGCACACACAAACACGAACGCGGTGCTCCAGACCAATCCCGATCTGGCGTCGAACGTTGGCTCGCCGGCGTTGTCCTTTGTAGCGGAAGGGAGACGGCGGCCGAGCGCCTGTTCGATAGCTGCTTTGCGTTTCGCTTCTTCGTCCTGCGCCTCTGTGGGGGTGGACTGGGGGTCGGTGTCGAGCGAGCCATCAGCTGCCTGGATCTGGTCCGCTTTGAGCAGGTTGATGAGGTTGGGCATGAGCTGGGCCTCGAACACGCGCTCGCTGCCGCACTGCGGACATGGGGGCACGCCTCGGGTACTGTACACCCGCTCGCCCTCACCACTACCGCCGCTTCTAAACTGGCCCTTTGTCACAGCCACCCCTTCGCCCGCTTTCACCTTCGCCTCCTTCGGCCACAGCAGATCATAGATCTTGCCCTTGGCATGAAACGCCACCGGCTCGCCGCCAAACTCGTACCGCACCGCCTGCCGCGGCTCCACCGAAACACGCTTGAGGAAGCGCTCGAATGTATCGTCAATGCCGTCGAGCAGCATCTTTTCGTACCCCTCCTTGGCGAACCCTTTGAGGTCGGCATCGTCGACGTCCTGCGCGAGTGCGCCGGAGGCCGAGGCGGACTTGAGCATCGCCGCTTCCTCCTTGGACAGCTTTTTGGAGATCGAGGATGAAGAGGGCTCGGGGATGGTGTTGAGGTAGAGAGGCGGGTATCGGGTGCTCGACTCGACCCAGGCGGATGCGGCGTCCGGCTGCGAGGCGGCAAGATCGGATTTGAGGGCGAGCTCCTCGGCGAGTCGCTCCGATTCCGACTCTTCTTCGTCCTCTTCCGAGTCGTCGTCGTCTTCAGAGTCTGACTGAGCCTCCGGGGCTGGCGTCTCCGCCGCCGCAGTCGTGGGTGTGGAAGCGGCGAAAGGGTTATCGCTCCCACCGCCGAAAAGCATGCCTCCCAATCCAGCGTTGGCGCCGCCAGCAGGAGCAGAGAAAGGGTTGATCTTGGCTCGTTCCTCTTGCTCCTGCTTGGCTTTGGCAGCAGCAGCCTCGCGCTCCTTTTTCGCTTGTTCGCGAGCGAGACGCTTGGCCTTCTGCTTTTCCAGCTTGGCCGCCCAGCGAGTGTTGAACTTGAGCGTACGAATTACGCGTAGCCTGTTGTATCCAGAGAAGCAGATCGAGAACAGTCAGCAAGAGACGTTCCCATCGGAACCACCATCAAGAGAGGAGCCATCTTGGAATCGAGGTCAAATCGACGCAATGGGAGGGCATCATTGTTAAAAAGCTCGTTTGTCAAAGTTGTGAATCTTTTCAGAGCCCGAAGGGGCATCAAGTGAAGAAATTTGATACTAATCCTTTGCCCTCCCGCGTTTGCTGTTGACGAACCAAGAATCGCAAGATGGTCGTGTGGCTGGAAAAACTTACGAAGAAACACTGTTGCGCTGACACGCGGGCCTGGCGCAACCCCAAACCATGAGGCATCGGTCGTAGGGAGATTCGACGAGCGGCGCAAAGATCTGCACGAGGAGCTGCATCTGCTGCTTGCACGAGGAGCACTGAGCAACGTCCTGGGTTGGGCTCGACTTCATGGGCAGCCATGCGGCACGACCACCAATGCGCGAGACAAGCGGGTTCGTCTCGTCATCGCCTTCGAGCGGACCGTCTGCCAGACCGAGCTGGACATCCGAAGCCTCGAACTCGGAGCCAGAGTCCGAGTCGTAGCCGTCATCCGAAGGTGAACGTGGCATCTATGTTTCGAACAAAGAAACAAAGCAATTACCACCCTGTCAGTTTACAATATCTTGAGAGAGAGGATTGTAGCATAGAGACGAGGAGGTTTCAGGAGTAGGTAGCCTAGGGTTATAAGCATAGAGATCCCACAGGCGTCTCGCACCGAAGTGGTCGACGTGCCTCCTGGTTGAATTGGGCTCTAAGACTCGTCATCTAGTTTTTTTTTCATCTTTGTAGGGAGTGGGGATGAGAGAGAAGATATACGTACGGTGAAAAAGGTGTTTGTGATCGAGTGTTCTGAAACCAAACAGCGAGTCTCAGAACGGGTATATGGAAGAGGGGATCGATGGAAGAGGAGAGGCAAGAAGCTCTTCTCGAAAAGCAAAAAAAATTGGTTCAGACGACACGGCCAAAATTTCAAGAAGAAAAAAAAAAAAAAAAAAGACAAAGAAATCGGGCTGCGGGCATTTTTATCTGACGATCTCAAGCTCAGGCTCAGCGCTCGAAAGAAATCGATCACCGTAGCAAGAGAGAGCGAGACTCAGAAGGGTAGATGCTACTTCCTCGAGGCTTCTTTCAAGCATGGACTTGACTGCTACCAGCTCGCCGCTTATAGTGCATTGCTCTATTGAACAGCTGTCAAGGCTTTCGTGAGACCTTCATTGCTCGATTGGCAGCTTGAGTCTGAATCGAAAGACTTGGTCGAGAGGCAAGAGCCGCACTCAACAAGAAAAGGCTCAAATTGGGCAATTGCAGATCGACTCTCTCTTTCCTCTCTCTCTCTCAACGCGAATCGGCGGTTGAGCGTTTCGCCCGAATCAATTCGAAATCTCCACATTTGGCTGGCTGGTTGGGCTGCTGCTCCGTTCTCACTTTGACTCTTCTCACGCTCCAAACTGCGCACGGAACCGCCTTGTTCAACCACATCCTTCTTCTCTATCACTCAATCACACACGCAAAAGGATACAATCGACTACGCCATCCCTTGGGCACCTCATTGGCATCTTCCTCGGCTCTCGATCGATCGTCATCCATCACTCGCTGTCTGGCTTGACTTTCCCAAAGGCTCGCACTTTGCAAGGCGCATCTCCCATCCTTTTATCTTTTCGAAACTTCCCCACGTCGATCCCTCGTATACCACATTCAAGATGTCCGGAGAAGGTAAGCATCCGCAGACGTCCTCGTCTATAAAAAGGACAGATTGCTGACTTCCGCATCCTTATCTCACCTCGGAACCTTGCTGCAATCTTGTTCGACCATCCATCCCATCTGGAAACGGCGGTGTCCTCCATCTACTACGCATTGGACACTTCTCCCTACGATGACCATCGCTTTCAATCACAGGCTGGTTGTTCCTCTTCTCGGTGCTGCTTTCGGCGGTGCTGCTCTTCACTATGGTCTTCTTCGTATGTACTTGAGTCAAGATGGACAGCCTCGCTCCGATCTGCAGACACACGCCGCTGACCATTCCCAATTACTTTGCGCATGGATGCACTCTATCCCATTCTCTCGCTGCTGCACATGTCGCAATGCCATCCTGCGACACACTCTGCAACACAGATCATCATGTTCTCCGATCTCGAATGCGACTACATCAACCCCATCGACCTCTGCAACAAGCTCAACCAGGTGCGTTTCTCCAATCCCTCGCTAGTTTCTACGATTGTACCGAGCTGACATCCATCTCCTCTTCCTTCTGTTTGCTCGACAGTTCATCCTTCCCGAAATGGCAGCACACGCTACGCTCACGCTCTTCTTCCTGCTCAGTGGGCAATGGATCGCCTTCCTCCTCAACGCTCCTCTGGTCGCATTCAACGTCAACAAGGTCATGAACAAGAATCACACGCTCGACGCAACAGAAATCTTCCGTACCCTCTCGGCGCACAAGAAGCAGTGCTTCATCAAGCTCGGCTTCTACCTCGTCAGCTTCTTCTACTACTTGTACAGGATGATCCTCGCTCTCATTGCCGACACCGAGTGATTTCGCGCCTGGCTCTCGGGCAGACGCGCCTGCCCCAGCGTTCCATCTCACAGCCTCACCCATCAGCAGCGTCGGCACATTTGGCCTTTCCTCGAGGTTCTAGCTGCCCCTTTTGATCACAATTCGCCGCCACATTCACCACAGGACACAGATACTGTTCATATATATCCATTCACCCCCAAGTTCTTCTCCTTCCCGCTTCGATCGAGTCCCTCACTTTGTAGCAATCCTCTCTCACACAAAGAAAATGTTTCAAACGTCATTCGATGATGTACCATGCATCGCATCGTTTCTTTTGAAGCTTCAGTCAGAAGATGCCACCAGCACCGCATCGCCCGGATCCACGCTGCTGCCAGGCGGCTTGAGAATCGCCCGAATCCGCTTGCACCCCTCTGGTGCCACCAGATCGATCTCCATCTTCATCGCTTCCAGAATGGCCACCTTCTGTCCCGACTCTACGCGATCGCCCGGTCGCACAAGCACCTTCCACACATTCGCTGCTAGACTTGACGTGACGGGGATGGCGGAAGCGTCTTGAGCGAAATCCTCCAACGTTGCTGCCCCACCGTCACCGCTGCCTCTACCTGCAGCTTTGCGTGATTCCGCCGCTTCCACCTCGGCCTGCCACTCGGCAAACAGCCGCGCCTCCTTCTCCTCGGCCTTCTTGAGCGAGATCGCCTGTTGCCGTCGGAACGCCTCGATCTCCTCCTCGATCGACGCCAGAAACTCGGACTGCTGCGCTACATCGAACACCGTCTCGCGCACCTTCCACCGATACGTGCCCGCCTCGAACTCGCGCAGCGCCTCATCGTACTCCTGCTGATCCACCTTTTCAAACTGGATCGTGTCAAAGTTTTCAAACAGATACGGTCCCTTGCTGAAACCGGGTTTGTCGCCAAACGTCGACCAGCAGGGGAGCGTGCGGCCGAGCAGCGCATAGCCGCCGGGGCAGCTGACGGGGTAGATGGCGAAGCAGCTGCCTCCGTGGCCGAGTGCGCCGGCGGGCGTGCTCAGCCGCGTCGGGTTGTACTTCTGGCAGCGCATGCGTTTGCGCGGATCCAAGGGAAGCAGGATAGGTGTACCCATGAAGAAGCCCACGCCGACCGCGAGCTGGCGGCAGCCGAGTACGGCGGCCTCGACCGCGTGCGTGCTGGCGTACCCGTTGGCCTCGGCGAGGTATGCGCTGTTGTCTGGTAAGTAGACGGCGCGCGAGCGCACGGTTTCGATGTATTTTTGGATGGAGAGCTTCACTTCCGGGTCGTCGAACGTGACGGGGAGCGTGAATTCGCGTGTGGGGATCTTGACGTGCTGAGGGCTCGGGATGCGCGTCTCGAGCTCCGTCAGCCAGGATACCAGTGCGGGGAGATCAGGGACGTGGGTGGGGTCGATCTGAATCGTCACACTGCGCAGGTTCGGGTTCAGCCCCACGATGCCATGCTCGGATTGCACCCTGGCGATCTCGCGGACGAGAAGCTCGATGCGGCACCGGTTCAGTATATCGGCCGTCATGTCGCCGTACTCCATGACGAGGAACCGATCACCTGCAGATCGGATCTTGACTTTCGGCCGCACGCCCTCCACCGCATCGATACTCGCCAGGATCGACTTCGACACGCTGTAGTCCCCATTGGCGTAGATCGGCTCTTCAACGCTCATCGACAGCGGCTCGACCTCTCCCCCTCCCGCAGCGACAGCGTCCCGGATCTGTTGCAGATACCGCTCCACGCGCGCCCCCACCTCGCGCGCCTGCTCATACGTAACCGGCACAAACCGCACCCTATCGCTCGGCTTGACCTGCCCATCGCGCCACTCTGCCGCCGCGATGGTGTTCGTAATCAGCAGTCCGCCCAGATCCGGCCCGTCGCGGCCGAGAATCACCGGCACGTCGCCGTTCATATTCACCCCGCGGGCCGAGTAGCCGAACTCGAGCACGTTGCTCGGGTGCGAGCCGCCTTCGCCGCCATCCGTGCGTGCCCAGTCCAGCCGCGGGCCGTCGAGCCGGATGCCGGTCCGGCTCGCCTGGTGCGACACCTTGCACGCGGTGGCGTAGAGCGTTCGGCGGTCGGTGGGCGTGAGGAAGGCGTCGTCGTCGAACGGGCCGGGGAGGCAGAGCAGCGGCCAGCCGGTGTCGCTGTTGAACAGCGCGGTGAGACGGGCAGGTGGGGCTAGGGTGAAGGGCTTGAAGGTGTGGGAGGAGGCGAGGGAGCTGGAGCGCGGGTCCATGTCGAGCGTGTCGCCTGCGAGCAGGGCGCGGCCTTGGTAGCCGCCGAGCCCGAGCGAGGGGCAGGTTGATTTGGAGCCGAGGTAGACGGGCACGTCCGGTAAACCGCCCAGGATGGCGAGGTACGAGCGACAGCCTGCAGCGCCGGAGACGACTTTGGCGATCTTGAGCTTCGAGCCGCTGCTGACTCGGATGCGCGTGTACGGCTCGACGCGCTCGCCATCGAGCGTCATGTCCATCTCTGCGCCCGCCAGTGCAACCACAGCATCGGCGTGGAACAGCAGCTCGGGACCAGCGAGGGTGACCTCGAGCGCTTCCATCTCCGGAGGATTGCCCGCGATCAGGTTGGCCACTTGCAGGGACAGCGGGTCCATAGCCCCTGCCTCGGGTACACCGTGCCCAACACCCCTGCGACCGTTAGCGTCCTGCACCGTGGTGCTGATTCCCCCTGAGAGCACTTCAAACGCGCACGGCCGGTACACAAACCCAGACGCAGCGGGCGTCAAGAACGACGTGAGCGTCCTCCCCGCCGCAAACGGCTCGGACGCTACGATCGCCCGCAACAGTCCCAGGTTCGTCGGTGTGCCCTGCACGCGCGAGCCGTCGAGCAGCGTGCGTGCATCGCGGATCGCCGCCTCGCGTGAGTCTGCCCACACGCACATCTTGGCCAACATCGCGTCGTACGATGCCGACACCTTGGTGCCGCTCGCAACCCAGCCGTCGATCCTAGCATGGCTCACGTTGCGGGTGGCGTACTCGACGTGCTGCAGCAGCCCTGGTGTGGGGGCGTAGTCGCGCACGGGGTTCTCGGCGTACAGCCGTGCCTCGATCGCTGCGCCCCTGGGCGCGTCTCGCTGCAGCGCCCTGAGCGTCTCTGCCGCGATACCCTTGCGCCCGCTCAGCTCGGCATCGGCCTGCATCAGCATGAGCGCCACAAGGTCGACATCGTAGCACAGCTCCGTAACGCAATGCTCGACCTGCAGCCTCGCATTTACCTCGAGGAAATAGAATTGCGCAGTGTCGTCGTCGACGAGCATCTCGACCGTTCCTGCGCTCCTGTACTTTGCGGTCTGCGCCAATGTCACAGCGCATTCGGTGAGCCTGCTTCGCAAGCCGGGCGTGCGGTGTACGAAAGGCGATGGGCACTCCTCGACGACCTTCTGGTGTCTGCGCTGGATGCTGCACTCGCGCTCACCAAAGTGCACCGCATCCCCTTCGCCGTTCCCAAACACCTGCACTTCGACATGTCGGCCGTTCTGGATGTACTTTTCCAGAAACACGCCGGGATCGCCAAACAGCGCTGCACCGCGCGAGCTGATCTTACCGTACGCACCCTTCAGCGCGTCTCCTGAATGGCACACTTGCAGCCCCAGCCCGCCGCCGCCAGCAGTGCTCTTGAGGATCACAGGCCAGCCGATCCCCTCCGCAGCATGCAGCGCCTCCTCGACGCTACTGAGCAGCCCGGTGCCGGGCATGCACGGCACGCCTGCCGCCTCGGCGAGCGCACGTGCCCGGTGCTTCAGCCCGAACGCCTCGATCGTCTCGCTGCGTGGGCCGGCGAAGATGACGCGGGGCAAAGCTTCGACGAGGCGTGCAAAGGAAGGGTTTTCGGAGAGGAAGCCGTAACCCGGTAAGATGCAGTTGGCGCCCGTGCGGGTGCAGATGTCGATGAGGGCACGTTGGTCGAGGTACCCGCCTGGTGGGGTGTCGGACTCGGCGCCGGGGAGGAGGAAGGCTTCGTCCGCAGCCGAAACGTGCGGAGCAGCGGCGTCGGCCGCGGTGTACACGGCTACCGTGCGCAGGTTGAGCGCCTTGCACGTGCGGATCTGAGGTTGAGCCAAAAGGTGCTACTGTCAGCAATGAAACGACTCGAGAGAGAATGTAGTGGAAAAGGACTTACGAGGCGGAGCGCAATCTCGCCGCGGTTGGCAACGAGCACCTTGCGCAGCGCTGAGGGTGAGAAGCGCGGTTGGCTGGCTGTGAAGCCTTCCACTTCCAGGACGGCCATTGCGTCTACGATGGTAGTAGTGGCCTTGGTTGGTCCGAGGCGATGGTGACCGGAGGTATGCGTGCAGAGAATGCACTTCGTAGCGGAAAGGCAAGGTCAACGATGTGATGTTCAAGGTGTGAAGGATGTCTTGTGAGAGGTAGCTTCTCGGGCCATGTTGTTTGCTACTTCCAGCAGCTGCAGAATGCGGGGAAGCCCGCGCACGGTCGCACACGCAATCGACTGCGGACAACCGTGGTGTAGGGGCACCAGACCCTAATCAAGGACGACCAAATGAAGCCGGCCAACTTCATCCGCGGCAGCGAAGCTTTATCAATCAGAACGGCTCACACGCGCTCGGATGCTCGGACGTCGCTGAGTTCAGGCAAAGATAGCGATTACTACCGACGTGTGCACAGACACATGCAAGCTCGTTCGCAGACCACTCTGCAGCTCAGCTTGCATCCTGCTCGGCCTTTCGATGGAGGAATGACGACTGCCGCGTGGCGAGCGAAGAGTCGGGTCTTATCGCAGGCCATTTTCCCCGCAAAAAAAAGGCGAGATGGAATTGGCCCGTGAGGTTGCGAACTCGTCAGCCCGACAAAACGCCGTGAGGGGACCAGGGGGGAGAGCCATCCAGGCTGACGTTTGAAGCCTGGCGCCCCGGATTCCTCACGCAGGCC